>JAUELQ010099396.1:0-19623 GCA_032357765.1 Amazona auropalliata
GCATGGTTTAGTGGGAGGTGTCCCTGCCCATGGCAGGGGGGTTGGAACTCGATGATCTTGAGGTCCTTTCCAACCCTAACTATTCTATGGTTCTATGATTCTAATGTGAAACAGTGTGGAAACTATAGCTTAAGAGGGACAGAGAATTGCTGTTCTTCACTACAAAAATACAACCGAAAAGTTTTCTTTAAAGATAACTTGAGTGGTATTGTGTCTTCCTGGCTCAAGTGATTTGTGTCTTAAATGCACAGTGGAGGAGCTTAGGCTGTCAGGTTTATCATGGTAGGTGATAAAAATCTAACACTGCATGAAGTGACAGTGCACAGTGGGTTTGTTGCCTTTTTTTTTTTTTTTTTTAATACAAAAACCGTGAAAGGGAGTAAAATTTTGCTGCTATCTTTGTATGCTTTTAAATATTTTAATGTTTTTCTCCAATATGCCATGTTAGATGTTAGAGCCAGTAAGATCTAACTTGATGCTGGATTATGTGTTTTGTTAGCTATGACTGGCATAGCTACTGTTCCAGTTATCTTGTTAGGAATGCAAGTCAGTTAATATTTGTACTGCCCAGCAATATGATACTGTACTGATGAATAAGAACTACGTTGCTTGCTATTTCATTTTCCCAGGCTGAGGTGTTTTGTGCTTCTGAAAGCCACAGAACAGGATGTTTATTTTGCATTCTGACCATGTAAAATACTTTCAAAATATGAACAGCGCAGTGCATAATTTGCTGCACATAAAATGTAACACTATTCTTTCATACTGCTAGAGCCAGCTCTGAAGTGGACTTCATTGCATTTAATTATGGTACATTTATAGTAATGCTATTCAAGTTTGATAGTTAACCTGCATTTAATTTATTGATGATTGTTTCCTTTTGCTTTCAGTGAGTGCTTTAGTTTACTACATTGTCTCTGAACAGCAAAAGTACTGGGAAGTGCTTTAAGCCTGATTATAGAACCCTTATTTACACTGGTTGTATAAACAGCTATACGCAGGCTCATATAAATAGTCCCAGTGAGATCACTGCAACAGTTAACATAAAGTGTGTTGTAATTATGCGCTTTTCCATCTATTTGTCTATTTGTTGAAATTAGTATCAGTATTATCAGGAGAATTCAAATTTAGAAGCTAGTTGTATCGAAGCATACTGCTTGGCGCTTGTTTTCTTTATTCTGGTTTAAACCAAGCAAAAGCCTTAGCTACAGGATCTGTGGGAGGGTTTAAAGTGATGGTTCAGGAGGCACTGTTTGTGTCTGCACTAGCTATGAACGTACCAAAATATGTTCGTGACTCATTTTCAGAAATAGTAGACTACCACGGAGTATGTGTAAATACCCTCAGATAGTTACGTAGTTTATTTGCAAATACAGAAGTATTGTTACAGGTGTGGTAAACCAGAACTAACTAAATTGTGTTAAGCTACGCTTCAAAATAAAATCTAAATTGCTGTGCCTTCACTGCTGTATTCAAACCAACCTAGCTAGACTAGTTCAGTGGCTTTCTTGAAATATGCAACAGATTGCTGGGCGGTGAAGGGGAGGGCAGAGGAAAAAGCAATTTTCAGATGTCATCTTTTTAGAATACTGAACTTCCCTCCATATAATTTATTTCTTTTTTTTTTTTTTTGCTAATTTAATCCTGTCTTTCATTTCAAGAGTTCATTTCATTGAAGTAAGTCTGCAGGCAGTCAAGTTTGTAGCTTGTTGCTAGTAGTAGCTGTCACAAAATTATTCATCTCTAATTCTAAGCAGTGTAATTGGTTCAATTCTTCTTGCTGCTGAGTTTGTTTCCATCAGCAAATTAAACATTTTGGAAACTGGTACTTTCTCTCAGTGCTTTATATCTTATACAAGTCATGGTATTTATATTTAATTGTGCCTGGCACTTTAAATAATTTCCTTGTTTTAGAGTTGCCTATTACTTTTGTAAATGTTAATAGGGTGGTCTGTAACCTTTTATGCTAGTATCTACTTCCAGCCTATTTTTACTTTCAGCAAAGTACTTAGCTGTTTCAGAGGAAGGTAGTTAATAATTTCAGAAGACAAAAATGTGGGCTTGTACCTCCTTAAGTTCTTATGACTTCTAGAATGAAATCTTGAGACTTGATGAGATGTCCATATTGTTGTCACAAAGAGTCTTTTGTAATCGCTCTGAAACAACTTTTCAGGAACTTCAAAAGAACTTTTTCAGCTGGGCAGGTGAATTCTCTGACCATTCTGCTGGGAGTGGGAATACACTGTTGGCAAATAGAATTGCAAGGGTTTAACTCATTCAAAGTTGAGTCGTCATTATGACTCCGAGTGACAAGTTATATGATGGGGAACGCTCCTCTATGAGCATCTACTTGCTAGACTAGGGCTGTCTTCAGCCTGGAAGAGGAAGTTTGAAGATGTGATAGGGGGCTACAGATTGCTGTGCGGAGTTTGGATGGATGAAATTGTAAAAAGAAGCTGGATAGGGGTTGTCTCGGATTCAAAGCTAGTGTGTGCCATGGTCAGAGTAGAGAAAGGTACTTTTAATAACATTATATTGCCACTGTGTTTGAGAATTTTCTGTGGACTTGGTGGGAGTCTGGGAAAGGTACTAGGAAGAAGGATAAAGTGGAGGTTTTTAAGTATATAAAATCAGGTTAAAGAAACCCCTTCCAGTGAAGGTAATTGGAGGTTGGGAGTGTATTAGGATAAACATAAGATTTCTTTATTTCTTGTTCTTACTCTAGGCATAACTACTATAGTTTAAAGTGTCGGCAAGTATAAGGCACTTAGTTCCTTTGTAGGAAAGGGAATTTTTTGTATACTAGAAGTGCCTTCAGGCATGAGTCAGTTTCCAAATGTTGCTTCTCTGAGATGTCAAGACTTCAGATTCAGCATTCAGGACTGGAAAAGAATATCTGAGCTAATGACAAATGGAATTTTTTTTTCTTACTATTTCTGCACCTGCTTAGTTAGTTTTAATAGAGAAATAAATTGACTGCTTTCCATCTTAGTTAATCTGTGTATTTGATGCTTGAGTGAGACTCTGCAGATTAATTAGCAGGCATAGTACACCATACAGGGGAAAGTAATCACATTCTGCATGTGTTAGTATCACGGTGCCAAGTCTTCATTTTCATCCTCCTGAGTCTAAAATGCCTGAAGTGCTTAAAATCATGATAGCATTGCTTATAAGGTGTATAATTTATCTGTTAAAATGGGGACCATTGCATAGATTACGCAACAAGCGTTGGCTGTATTCGCCCAATTTTGTGTTCACTGTAATGTGATACACAGAGTTCCCCTCTTTGGTTATTAACACTTTCCTCCTCCATGATTCTTAAACATATTCTGAAAGCCCTCTGTGCTTTTCAACAATGAATGGTGTTTTTTTTTTTTTTCTTTTTTCTGCTGAAATAATTTTTTATTCACCCCCTCCCCCCTTGGCAAGAGCAGAGTGACCTCCTTAAAGTAGAACTTGGTCCAAAGATTTGTGCTGCTCTCTCCTTTTTTGTTTGCCTTGTGTATCAGCATTTACAGTTCAAAGCATTGGTTTACCCATTACAGCACTTAAAAATTGGATTTTAATCAGACGAGTTGTCTGGTCTGTTTAAATTTCATGAAACATCTTTGGCGTTTTGTTTTTTGTTAAAAAATCAAAGATGATTTAATGGAAAAAAAAAAGTCCTAATTGAAAATCATAATGATTCTTTCAAGCTATTAAATATACTGCTCCTAAAAGCAGGCATTTATAGGTACAAGATAATGGCTAGTTTATTAGGACTACAGATAGTTTAGTTTTCTCAGGAGCTGTAATGTAACTAATTCTGGTCATAAGAACTAGATTGTTTAAAGTAAATTCTGGGTATTATACAAGAAGAGTTTTCTGTTTTTCAGTATGCCACATAACGGGAGCCTCTTAGCATTGCTTTCACATTTTTTGGCAGTTGTGGTCTTTTCTAACTTAGTTGTGATGTTCCTTAAGCCATGTCTTGACTAGAATTAATTGTGGATGGGTTTGTGTCTTTCAGCATCTAATTAGAACATACTAATTACAAGCTGTTTTGAGAAGCCTAGCTTCCATTGGATTTGTGTTCAATGTTCCCTAAATCCTTCTATCTGCATTAGAAATCACTTAAGATTCTTAGGTCTTATTAGAAAAGTGACAGTTAAAGAGCTTGTAATTGCTGTCATGCTCTGAGCTGACTGTCAGTCATCTGTTTCTCACAAATGGAAACAATGGGAATATGTTTAGATTTTATTTTTTGTGATGAAAAGGTTAGCTGTTTGCTTACACATACATTGTGAGCTTTCAGTAAGGTCTGTGAGCTTGCATTTGACATCTTAGGAGTTTTTTGAAACTCCGAAGATGTCAAATGCATTGCCATCAACACAATGGTGTTACTTGATGATGGCGTTACTTTAATACTTAATGGTTAAAAGTTGGCAAAATATGAAGTGGTGTGTGGGTCTTGAAAGGCTGGGTGTTAAGAGACATTGTACACTAGAAGAGCTGTAAGAAACAAGTGACGCTGCCTGTTACCCACTGTGGCATATTAATATTAATGATTCAGATGTATCAGGCCATAAGTTGCAGTGAGGAGTACTGTACAGCACAGAATGTCCGTTTGGAATGAGTCACTCTTGAGTGCAAGTTAATTTGAAAACTGAAACCAAAAAACTCATACCACAGTTCACCCAGGGTGAGGGAGGGCATCTGTGGTAAGATGGTGAGGTTGTAATTTCAAATGTCCATTCTGGCTTTGTTAAATGAACTCTGTTGGTCAAAAAAACTTCCTTTCTGCTGGAATTGTCTTGCTATAATAATTTGCATATTGATATTATTTAAGGTATAAAAGCATCTGTAGTCTGAATCAAATTTGGGCCATATTCTGGGATTTGCTGAGGAGCATTTGCAAGTTTGTGATTAGCAAGCAGTCCAATCTAGTATTCTAGCATTTGTGAATACTTCCCCTCTGACAGGAGCAGCCCTTGACAGTTACAGAGCCATGCTATTAAATAAAACCACAAACATACAAATTGTATGCACCTATCTCTATTACTAACCAAGACTCTTTTGTCACATGCTGATTGCAGTTTCTCAGAGTGTAGTTTCTTACAGTTTAGTTTTCTGTGCCCTCTGTGCCTTACTGTCCTTTGTCTGTCCTAAGCAGAAGGTTGTTTGCTCCTGGAGCTATGCTGATGGGTAATTTACTTGATATGCTGGGTACGTTAATCAGCTGATTGACTAGCAACTGCTTATTAAACAAAATGCAAATGACTAAACTGTACCCCTGTTCACTTCATAAGGGAAGTAACCGGAACATCCTTCTCACTCTTCACTTTCTCACCACAAAAATTTTAAAAGCTTATTAACTGCTAATGCATTACACCTCCCCTGCCTCCCCCCCCCCTTTTAGTTGAGGTTGCTCCATGGATTCAAAAGTAATTAGAACAGGACAGATACACAAGTGGTGCAACTATGTAAGCTTAATTTCTGAAAAATGAGGCAGAAGTTCATATAGCTGTCAGAAGAGAAAGCCATTGCAAAACCTGCATGGTTAAAATGCCTTTAGTAGTTTTGTCAGTGGGAATTTATATAACTTCATTCACTGCAACTTTGAGTAAAGTTGAAGCTTAGTTTCTGTAATGGGCATTGCACTGATTATGAGGTTGTTGATTGCTGAACTTTCACTTAAAATTTGTATATTTACCAGTTATATACAGTATGATGAGCAATTAATAAAATGAATGCAAACATCTGGTCCTTAAATTTGTTTCCCTGTTCAGTAATTAACTTCTGATGGAGCAAAAAAGTTAGCTAATGAAGCTTTGATTTATGGTGTGTGTCTGTGCATAATTTGAGATACCATTTTAATTTGAACTGGTAACGATCGTAATTGCTTGCATGAGGATAAAAAGCCCCTGTCTTTTATGTGACTGTGTATGCATGTGGTTTTTGTTGCTGATGGAAAATTAGGATAGATCAGCCAAGCTGCTAGCAGAAGAAGAGATTAGATATGAAGTTCAATTCAGTATTTAATGAATGGTAACTTTGGGCTTATTTTAGCATTACAATTGAAGTTTGGCTGAATGTGGGTGAATTCTCTCTGGAGATTCCTTTGCAATGAGTAGTATCCTGCAAAGACAATGAAATGCCGTCTGAAACTAACTCTTTCTTGCTTCTTCTTTTGGCATTATTATTTTTACTCAATTTTCTTAAGAATTGAAGGCTTCTTATTTGTGTCCTTATTAATGAGATCAGAGAATTTTCAGGGAAAATAAGTTCAGAATGATCAGGTGTTTGGAAGGACACAGTTCACAATGTTTTCATATCTTCATAGCCTCATAAAGGGAAATGCAGTTCCTAATTAAACTTACACAATAAAGCCAGACAGCATTCTTGAGCTTTTACTGAATTAAAGGTATCCATAGAGAGAAAGTTTTCTGCAAACAATGTTTCCCTTTCCTATAATTTTCTAGCAAATATGTGACGAAAAGGTAGTTATTTGCGTGGAGAAGACAATGAGTTAAGGAAGTCTTAAGAGTTCTGGGTGTGTTCTGTGCTTAGAAACAATTGAGATCCATGTGAAAAGAGTTCTGTTCAGGACAACAGATGTTAAATTTCCTGAAATACTGTCAAAATCCTCCATTAAGGGTCAGTAATTGAATATTAAGTAAGTTGTATACAGCTAATTGGGTATCATATCACTAATTTCATAGTCTTTTCTGTAAGTACAACATTCCTCTGTAGATCTTCCATAGAATTTGTATTAGATTGTGGCTTACTGTAAATTTTCAGGAGGAAATGGGGCCCCTGTCTTACGTCCTTGTTAGCCACAGAGATGATAGGGGCTCCTAGTAATTTTGCTGTTCTAGCTCCTTGTAAGTAGAAAGTTGATGGTTATAGGTTTTCATCCAGACAATGAAATATCACAGTGATGAGTTGTGAATAAAGAGGGGAAGTATGTGGGTTGAAAAGATATTCCAGTATTCTAATGTTAATTGTTGAGAAATATGGGTGCATGATTTCATCTTTGTATGTTAACCATTCTGCCCACACATGTACTTTTTCACGTTAAAAAGAATTTTAAGAATAAGAAAATTAGATCCAGAATATTTTCCTTGGTAGATCACTTTTAAACCAGATTGGTTAGTCAGTTTGGGTGCCTCATAAGACTGAGGATTTCTTTAAGGTCAGGATTAAGAAATACTTTTCTGAGCTATTTTGTGTATAAAAGCACTAGACAAAAGAAAACTCCTGAATCCAGAAATTCTTACTTATACACGATGCTCTGTTTTAAGTGGAAATGGAACTATATGATCTATTTTTAGGGTAGCTTTGTTCAAGAATAATATAGCATAAGATCCAGGAATATGTGAAATAATTTTTATTTTTAATAATAAATTCTGACCGTGCTGACTATTCCAGTCTGTAGGTTTCCACACAAAGTATACTGTCTTCAAGGTTAAATGCAAGTAAATTTTTAATGATGTAAATCATGATAAAATCAATTTCTTTTATTTTTCCCAGTTCATTTGCAGAGAGGTTTGCAAATTGACATTTGTTGCCTTTTTTGTTTTTAACTGTCTTCTCCTTTATGACGTACCCCCCCATTTGGTTACTGAAACCTGTACATCTTACTTCATTTGTTTTAGTGTCCTAAAATAAACTGCTGAAATATAATGCACTCTGAGTCATGACAGGATACTTTGTATCCTTTGTGAGCTGGCTCAGGTTATAGAGTTGAGCAGAAAACTGTGGATATCTCTATATTCAATTTTATACTTCAGCTTTATAGGCACTCTGTGAAGACCAAAGCTGTGTTTTTCCCTCGTAATTTTCAAAAAGTCCAGCCTCACTTTAACACACTGTGCAGAACGTGAATATATTTTTTCAGTAGCTCACACTTTCAGTTAACTGCGCACTTAATGTTTTAGAATAATAGGCTTTCTGTAATGTGTAAACTTTGGCAGGTAGTGTTTATAACGTTTGGGTACTTCAGTGAAGAGTATTAATTTAAGACAGAAGTTTTGAGAATGGTTAGAGTGCATTATCAAGACTGCAGCAGCTTTAGCTGATTATAGTCTTGCATTATACTTTCAAGATTATAATATGGCTGCTGTTGAATGGAATGACAAAACTCATAGGTTTTTGCCCTGTGTGATCAAAATATTTCTTGTACTTAAGCAGCAGTTGCTCCTTACCTGTGTTTGGTTGGTTGTTGTGTTTTGTTTTTGTTTTTTGTTTTTTGTTTTTTGTTATTTTTTTAAATACCACCTGCTGTTAATACAAACGCACTTCTTGCTGTTGAGGTAAGGATTTGGCATGGTGGCCGTACCAACATGAGTTTGTAAGTTGATGCTTTCTTTTTGCAGCCTAACCAAAGGCGTTGCCTGAAGTTGGACAGGTGAATTAGTTGCAATTTTGTCATTTCAGGCTCATCTAAGGCTTGCTTAGCCATTCTTTGATAGGGAAGATAAGCAACAGCTTCCTCCATGATGAACTAAATTACCAGTAGGGATTGGAATTTATGCTGTAGTATATCCAGCCATCTGGTCAGGACCCAAACAGATTTTTTTTCTTTCCTGAAAATGCTAGTTTGGCTGACTTGGGTATGTTGTTTTCCTTGCAAATAGAAGGGAATTCTTTTCTGAATTGCCACAATTTAGGAATCCGTGATATGCAGCCGCTGCATGTACTGACCCTATCAGTGGCGGTTTGAAGAAAGAATACTGTTAAAAATTACAGAGTAATCAAAATCAGCGTCTGTATTTCAACATGTGCACTTTAGTGCTGACAGTGATCACATTCGCTAATTCTTTTCCGTAGGTAATTCTCTATGTGTCTGAAATTCGTATGTTGAAACTTTTGTTAGTTCAATTGTTGAATTTTGTTGGTTGATTAGTGCCTAAATAATAATCATGAAATAATAACGAAACTTGGAAGGTCCTTGTCTGAATGATGCAGATAATGAAATTTTTTCAAGTTTTTGAAAATGCTTTCATTCAAAGTACTTTGCCAATATCGCACTACAAATGAGGTTGAAATTATAATGATTTTCTTTAAAGTGCCCTGCAAAGGGATTGGTCTGCTAAAAAAGAGGATATAACTGGGGCAGTTCAAATGGTGCTTCATTTATTGAAAATATTTGCCACCTGAGAATAATGGTTTCCATGTTATCAATTGATATATTATTGGAAAAACTTATGAGCATTCAAGAGATTGAACTGCGTCAGGAGCCTGATTTGTGAGTATAAACAGCTTCTTTTTGCCAATAAAGCAAAATGGAGCTCCTATGCATGAGGCTTATTTATAGTGCCCAGTGGCCCTGATTTCAGAACTTAAGCAAGATGTTGTTAGAGAAAAAAATTGCAGAGGCAACTTTTCATTCATTTCAGGCTTGGTGGTTCTGTGGTAGAATTTTTGGGCTGCCTGAAGACTCTAGCGGTCTTTGTTTAACTCTGCCATAGCATGTTTTGTGATTTACTGTTGCAGCAAAGGAATGGAAATAGCTCTGTCCCTGCCAAAAAAGCATATTTATTTGATGTTTTTTAAAATTTAGTATTTTGATACTTAACTGATTGGGAACATAATGGCATTCATATTATTAATATTATACAATATTACGATACAATTGCTAATATGTAATACTAGTTTAGTTAATGCTGATAAACTCTTGATAATTGCAAAACCAACTCAAAATTTCTTTGCGTTTAAAGCAAAATTAAATTTTGCTGCCCTGAAACATGTGGCCAAGACACAGTTGTATCTGATGAGATCCGTACATATGTGGCCTTGAGTAACATGTTAGACTTGCAAGTGGCACCATATGAAAGCCAGAAACTGAATTCTGCTTTCATCACATCTAAGAGAATTGAATTTTAAAGTGTAAATTATTAGTGGAACTCATGACATTTACTTGCATACTGTTTTCCTGTTCATTATTTGCTCCATTAGTTACCGCTTGGTGTATTTTAAAATATTAACTCAAAAATAGAGTCTGGGAGAGAGTTAGGAACCAGCTGCCTTTCTACTGTGGATATAGAAAAGTCAGTTCCTACTGTCAAGTAATGTTTGTTTTCAAACAAACATTTGTTCTGGATAGCTAAAACTATGTTTTGGATCATAGAATCATAGAATGGTTAGGGTTGGAAAGGACCTTAAGATCATCTAGTTCCAACCCCCCTGCCATGGGCGGGGACACCTCCCACTAAACCATGCCATCCGAGGCTCTGTTATCTTCTGTTGCAAATCACATTCAGGCACACAAGCAAGTTCTGTCACCTAAGGGACTGCACTTTAGTACTACTTAGGTTTGGCATAGATTGTTATCAACGATGACTGTGGAGTGGTAACTGGTGGTTTAAACTTCTCTTCCTGGGTACAACGTGCTTTCCTAAAACATCCCTTTAACAGAAAATATATGAAAGTATTTTGACCAATCTTGTAAGTAGTGATGATACTAGTATTATAAAGCTATAGCTTAACCTCTGAAATTCAGAGAGACTTGGTTCATGTTCTGTTACCACCGACTGCAAACCCATGTTTTTTGTGACTAGTTGGAATATTTATATAAAATAACTGCTACCAGTGTGCACTTTCTTCAACTGTTGAGTAAAATTGCTTTCCAGAGCATCAGAACATTTTGCAAAACATGCTCTTTGTTTTTCAGCATACTTGGTAGTCACAAAAGCTGTTATAACTAATCCTCTTGTAGGGAAGGAATAAGTCTGTTGTAACAGCTACAGTTTAGTTATAGCCATGGTGTACCTGTTCCTTTTGGATCCAGATTCTGACTTTGCAGTTTTTTATGTAATGTGTTTCACAGTGATGCTTGTGAATGTTCTCGTTGAGGTGCTAAAATTGGATTCTTTCAAGTGGCAGAAACAGAAATCTCCCTAATGAGTTTTTTCAGAATGGAGAGACTGCATAGGTTCCTCACGACTTGTAACATGCGTACAGGACTATAAAGGTAAATAAAATGACAGTGTTTATGAACTGTTTATTCTAAACAGCCCATAACTTATGGTTCATGGTAATGTGTTGACTTTTCTTAGATCTGTGTGGATCTTACAGGATTTATGTATTGTGGAGTGTTTCACTTTACTTTGCTCTAAATGGAACCTTGAAGATGAAACACAATAAAGAAAAAAATGATTTATAAAATGTTACCCCAAAAAATAAAAGCATGACTTCTTTATGTAGGTAGTCTTAAGATGTTTTTAGTAACTCTGTAGAGCAAGGATTTTATGTGTGGTAGAAAAGAATGGTTCTTCCAATAAAAACCAAAATAACTGTTGAACATTAATTATATATTGGTGGATATTACTGTTCTATCAAAAAATCAGATACCGGTATCATTATAAGTGCTGAACCAGCTGATGGTCATCTGTTTTGCTACAATTAGGAGCACCTTTTCACTCTGACCTTTTCTCTTTCTGCAGTTGAGAACATTACCCTGGTGATGGAGTTCTGCAATGTTTAGGTCAGTTTCCAAGAGTAACAAAAAAATGGAAATGTGTTTAGACATGTTGCTGTGTTATCTTCTGACCTGTGGCTTGGGTCAGACCTTGCCTTGGATTTAATAGATGTGTCTTTAAGTCAGCTGTATGATTGAGTGTGGCTTGAAGTCTTGAAAAACATTTTCTGGAATTTCTCATAGTGCCACTTTAAGTTTGGAAAGTTTAAATGAAAGTGTGTAAAGTTCCCTTTGCAGAGTGTTATTAACTAGAGGGATTCTGGATTAATTTAGCAGCCAGGTCTCTTCTTTCAGCCGTAAACCATGCTGTCAGGGAATCTTAATTACACTTTAAGTGGGATGCAAATGAATTGTGACACTACATCATTTCACATGAAAGGTTCATTGCTTACATTAACTACACAATGCTCTCTCCTAAGCATAGGGCTCATTACAGTTTTTCTGTTTTTTAACATGGCTACATCTGAGTATGGCTTTTACTTTTAATATGTTTCTCCTTAGTACATCTCCTCTCTTTAATCGTTTAAGCTTTAAGCTGTTGAGTTTATTAAATGAGTTGAACCTGAGTTGCATAGAAGGTACTAAAATAAAGACAGACTTTATAGGCTTCCAAAACTTTCACTTTGAGTTGTTATCTTAAGAGTTTTCATGTGTGCAGAGCTGTTGTATGTGCTCTGATATGAGACATTTCCCTTAGTGAGGATGTACATTTCTTGCTTCTTTCACAGAAAAATGAGAAGAAAAGAGATGTTGTTATTCTTGGTGATTTACCCTATTCAATGGGTCATGGTAAATAATGATGAATCTTTTACAGTAGAAGGTAAAGTGTTTACATTGTCTCAAAATTGAGGAATTTTGATTAATTAGTCATTCTCAACTGAGAAAATAACTTATAATGGTATGTTTTAAACTCCTAGACCAACTCCATAGTTACCCAGTAGGTTTGTGCTGTCAACCAGTTGTACTTGCCTTGGTGAAATAGGTCAAAAGCATGTTTGTTGAAAGCAGTATTTAGTTGTCTTTAAGTCTTAAAAAGACTTGATTTTTGTCTTAAGTCTTCTCTTCATAATATTCTTTCTTGCTTTAGAAAGGGCAGGGGGTTGTAGGAGAGAATTTTGCTTATCTGGCACAACAGCAAGTGATCATGTAAATCCATTAATTGTTTTTTCTTGCAAGAATATCACATCAATAATGACAGGATATTCCTCAAGTGTTATCTTCAACTCACATGGTGCAGCCAATTGATAGCACTTTGAAATAGTGTTGAAGTTGTCCATTCTCAGGAATTTCTGTTGATATGTTTGATAAGAATATAAAATCTTGGGAATTATTTTATTATCAGTAATCTTATTTTGTTTGCATGTTCACATGAGAGTCTAGTTAAACCCTTTATTGCCGCTTAGATAGGGTCTTGAAGGCAAGACTCTCGAGTACTGTCATCACTGCTAATTTGATAATTACCAATTAATCTAGTAAGCCCTATTCCATTTCACTGAATTTAGTGCTCATGAAAGATGCCAATATTATATCCTTGAATATATCTTTAAATCCAAGGTCGGTGTTTTTCTGCAGCTGTGTTTTGTATAAAGAGGTTTAGCGTCAGTTCATCTGTGGTCCTGAGGAACATGCTGTAACCCCTGTTGCAGAGGGTGAAACAATGATTCTGTCTCACTGCCTGCTCAGGCTGTTGTCAAGGGCAGAGTTTGAATTCATGCTTCGGTAGCATCAATTATCCTGCTTAAGTCAGAGGGGTCACTATGGGACAGAGTGGGACTATTCCTTGAAATAAGTAGGTCTTCCCTAGGTCTTAGTTTAATTATGACTTTGGTAAAAGCAATACCTGAAAAAGCTCTAATGAAAAGTTTATTACATAAGCGGTCTACCTTAATTCTAATTTTATGCATCTCTGAACTGTGTGTATCAGGGACTCATTAACTGCAAAACTGCAATTTTAAGAAGGGTATCCAAGTTCATAAACACTGTTTGACATACTGCTGTGGACCTAAGCAACAAAAACTTGCTTTTCCTTAGGGGGACAGAGAAAAACCAAAACAAATTTCATATATTTCAGATCAGCCTTCAAATGTTGTAGTAAAGTAGCTGTAAAAATATTCCTAAGGAATCATGTACTGGGGGAAGAAATGGGGTACTCTGTTGTGTCATTAACAGTAAGGGTCTCTAGCACTTCTCTTCCAATACAGAATTGCACCTAGAGTTATAAATTCAGTACAGTTGCAGAGAGGTGCAACACATAAAACAATTTTGAGGAATAAAAAGTATACTGATAAAACACTTCTCAGTGTAGATAATAGAATACTGCATCATTTTCTATCAGCTGAAGTAAAGGTTATACACAATCGTTTACTCAAACAGTACGATCTTACTGGAATATTCAGCATGAAATTCCGTGCTTGCTGAGGGCCAGAATGCTTGGGAGTAGGTGGGTGAGTGTTCTTCAGTGCACTTTTCTGCATGATTGCTTTCCTCTGCAGTCCCTTTCCTGCTGTTTTGTCTGTTGCCTTTGCTGAATCAGGTGTGTTGAGAAAAGTGGGGTATGGACAGTGCCTGTAATTTAGCCTTTGCTGTACCTGCCTTTCTAGCTTATACTGGGGAGGGTGAGTGTAGGGAAGGGGTGGCAGTTGGGAAGCACTAATATATTACTGATATAGTTGTCTTGAGACAAAAGATAGCAAGGAAATAATTTTGATTATTTCAAATATCCTGCCATCATTTCCTCCAGAGTCACAGCAGTTATGAACTGCCTAATTGAATATTTACCATGTGCTTTTGTAAGTGAAATATTTCATGTTTTCCTGCAGTTGTTCTAATTTCTGAGAAAGATGCCATGGTGTTTAGTAGCAATAGTGATAACATTTGAAAGATGATGCTTATTGAACTAAGGGAAAAAAAATTACCTTCCTTGAAATTTTTGGCTGTAAATATCATTCAAAGTGTTCTGAATAAAGAAAGTGTGGTAAATGAATGGCTTGCTTTGTTTTGAATAGTTATTATATAAGATATTAAAAATCACAAATATTTACATTTCAATAGAAGCACTAGGGTACTTCGATGTCTCTACAGCTTGTGGTTCAAGCCCAGTCGGCAACTGAGCCACACAGCCCTCGCTCTCCCCGCCCTGCCTTCTCCCCTCCCGCTTCTGGAGGGATGGGGAGAAGAATTGAAAGAATGTAACTCCCACGGGTTGAGATAAGAACAGTCCAGTAACTAAGGTATAACATAAACCACTGCTGCTACCACTAATAATAATAATAAGGGAAATAACAAGGGAAGAGAATACAATCGCTCACCACCCACCGACCAATACCCAGCCTAACCCGAGCAGTGATCCAACCCTTCCTGGTACCTGCCCCCAGTTTATATAGTGGGCATGACGTGCTGTGGTATGGAATACCTCTTTGGTCAGTTTGGGTCAAGTGTCCTGTCTCTGCTTCCTCCCGGCTTCCCCTCCTCTCTGGCAGTGCATGAGACTCAGAAAGTCCTTGGTCGGAGTAAACATTACCGAGCAGCAACTAAAAACATTGGTGTTATCAGTGCTGTTCCCAGGCTGAAAGTCAAAACCACAGCGCTGCACCAGCTACTAAGGAGAAAAAAATGACTGCTACTGCTGAACCCAGGACAATGGTGTGTAACTAGAAACACTATTTTTAAGTAGCCTTTGTAAGTATTATTTTGCTGCCGTGAAATGACACAGAAGGTGGGAAATGTTATAGATTAAAAGTAAGTTGTGGAAGAAAGTTGAGACTAGACGCTGACACCATTATGTTGAGTGGTATTTTATGCTGAATTATTTTTAATGGGACGTCTTGGGCCGCTTATCTTGGTAAGATGTAGCCTGAAATAGAAGTTGCACTATGCCCACAGTGGTCACTAATTTAATTTTTTTCCTTCGTGGCTTGTCTTGATTAGGGTTTTTTCATGTGCTCTTTGTCAAGAATGTTTTGCCTGTGTTCAGAGCATATTGGGAATCTGACCCCTTTGCTGTTGTGGGGTGAAATTATGAATTTCACATTCTTGTTTTTTTTGTAGGTGCTGTGATCTCATCAAAACTATTTGAAAAGCAAGTCTAGGGGAGCATTAAATCCCTCTTTTAGCATGAAGTAATACTGCTTCCACTCAGCCTCATGTGATGAGTAAAAGCCTTAATGCTGTCTGGTTTTAAGGTGTCAGAAATTGGTTCATTCTCCACATGGGAGACTTGAACTCTTTCTCCCATCTATATGAGCTGTCAAACAGCAATGTAAACTATTGGAAAAGGCTTTTTTGTATTTCAAAAAATGAGACTAGACTTGAGCTGGAAAAAATACGTTGATGATACTACATGGTAATTGTAGTATATAAACTCTTAGGCACATACATGCCTGAAAGCTTGTTACCCTTTAATCAAGATGGCAAAAGCAGCTTGATACAGTATTAAATTTTCTCTTGCTCTTCAAGACATGAACACTCATCTCATGGTGTGTTTGCTTTGAGTAGTACATTGCATTCCTGTTGTGGAGCCTCTGCTAATATCATCCCCCTCCTGGATGTGCAAGTGAAAGCATAAGAAAGTGTTTAAATCAGTGAAACTAACAAATAAACAGCATGTGGCTGATGCATGGCCTGTCAGTTAGAAAATACTGTGTGTAGGTCATATTGATGGCTTCTGGTGAAGAACCGTACTGGGTATTGACAGCAGAAGTCAGTATGTGATGAACATCTGATTGGTATTATGTTTACGTGGAACTACAGCAAGTTGACAATAGAGAGGAAAATGTGATCCAGCTTTCTGCTATGAAAAAACTATAAAGTATTATAATAGTAATGGAGTTAATGTGCTCTAAACGTGTTTTAAAACTTAATTTCAGGTATAGAGACTATATGAGCCTTTTATTTCTGTTCAATGTAAGAAAGAAGTTGGTGTTAATAGCAGTAGTATATCTTCTCAGGAATTCTGAGTTTATTTACCATTTTTATATCAATTTCTAGCTTCCTTTGGATTTCACTTTTTGAAAACATAAATCCTTAGATTTACAGAGCACATAAAATGCAAATTAAAAAGACAGAGGAAAGCAATCAAAGAAAATCCTTATTACTGCTAGAGTGATTGAATTTCTTTTAGTATCACTTACACCTTTGTCCAAATAGTCACCGCAAATATGCCATATTGATGAGGTGCTGATATGCTGTGAATTAGTACAGGTTTCCATTTTGAACGAAATTAATTCATTTTAAGTTCTTCAGGATGGGAAATATCAAACAAGGTCTGTATTATCATTGTTTTTTAAAGGAATTTTCAGGAAGTGATCATGTTAGTCCAGGGTTCCAGAGCAGTTGATCGTTTCAGGTTGCCGTGAATGAATTTTTCAGGCAGCTGAGTCCTTATTCCAAGTGGAGCACTTCTACTTTGGTATGATTTCTTCAATAGTTCTGAAGTATTCCTAAATATTGACATACAATGCACCATTTTCTGGATTGCAGGTCAAATTTTATCGGGTTATATACATTCCACTGAAGTTTTTATTTTGTCTTCCTCTCAAACTACTGTCTTCACCTATAAAGAAATACTACATTTACTGTGTACAAATTAGTAACTACTTCAGATTCTGATCAGATTGGAAAGCAAGTGAATTCTGTGTGAAATAAAGGAAATGTAACTGAACCTTTTGAATTCCAAAAGGTAATTGTAGTTTAATATTGTTGTAAACGCAGTGAGCACCTATTCTATATGTTTCTATGGCTCTGATAGGTTTGTAATGATCTTAGTGCAGGAAATCAATGCAAGTCATATTGCTATGCTCACCACTTCTTCTGGCAGGATTGTTGCCAAGTAGTTTTAGACTAATACAGTGAACACACATCTCATCTTTAGCAACTGAAGTCATTATTTAAATAACTGCAAAACTAAAAATTGAAATGGAGCCAAATAACTTACACTGTATACATTATTTGAACGATTTGTGGCAAAGCACTTCAGCTATAACATGGAAAGTAGTTTGTATGAGTTAGTGTTGTAGCTTGCCATCTACAAATGCTTTGCCTGGCAAAAGTTCCTAAGGCAGAATTTGTGCAGAAACACTTGCCACTAGGATAAACTCTGCGAAGGTCTTCACAAATTAAAGACCTTGCTTAAATATCACTACACTTGTGACTTCTACGATCTGTAGTACCTATGCTGATCTTTTCTACAAAGAAAGGGTGTGGCAACGCTTAATCCAGACCATTTCTGCCATGGGGTGGGATTTATTCATTTGCCCATTGTTACAGTTAATCAGCGACTAAAAAATCTGGAATGTAGATTCTAGACAATGGAACTTGGCTGCATCCTATACTTCTGAGATAGGAATATTTGTAATAAAAATGGAAGACCTAGTAGGGTATGACCTAATTGTCGCTGAGTCTTATTTTTTGAGAAAAACTTATTCCAGTAGCATCTCTTTGGTGAGTTTTCACTGTTGTAAATTATGACTTCAAGATCTTACGTTTTAGAGATTCCAAGAAAAGTAAATAGTGTGTCTGCACCCAGAATGTAGTCTTAACAAGTTCCGAATCCTGTAAAAATGATGATAATTAGATGTATCAGGATTTAATAAATATTATAACATAGCCAGTTAGGACCCTGGCTTGGTACAGGTCGAATTCATTTACCTAATGAAGACTGCAGTATTGTGTGAAAGGCCCAAAAGATGGTTAGGCAAGCAAGGGACCGTTAAAAGCAAGTGTAGAAAAGTCAAGTGATGTGTTTTGGAAATGGCTTGATTAATGCTTACCAGTGTATTATCAATGTGGGTGTAGCTTTGGGATTATGACCACATGAAAGTGTGTGGTATGCAGTTGAGAGAGTGCAGTACAGAATTAATACATTGATCTAATGTTAGGAAATATCCAAAGGAAGGTAACAGGAAAGATGAGGGATGAAAAGATTTATATATAAGAAAACAAAAATACTGTTGTACGTGGCTTAACATAAGTTAGTATTTCTAATTATACAGCATCTTAAAAATTTGCTCATCTAATGTTAGTCTTGATTTTAGGCCAAATTTTCTGTAGTCCATTGTGTTCACATGTGCACTGTGAGACTTAACACCTCATTTCAGTTTTTGGTCAAATTAATTCCTTAATGATACCTGATGCTCCACCCACTTGAACTTGACTCTCTCATTAATAAAGGAGGACAATACAAGTGCTATCTTTTCATTCTAGATGATTTTGAACGTTGTTTTCACACAGCAGTTCTTGCCTGCTTCTAGGGGTTTAGTAGTGTGCCTTGAATGAATTAACAGGAATTAACAGTTTAAAAAAAAAAAAGGAAAAAAAATCCCAACCCTGTAAAATACTTCCATTTAAGAACTCTCTGTTTACCTTTTTTTTTCCTTTTAGTTTTTATTCCCCCCCTCCCCCCTCCCCCCCCCGTAAAAATTCACATAGAGGACCATGTTGGGTTTGTGGAAGGACAGGACATTTCGCTAAGCAATGCACCCGTAAAGCGCAACCTCAGGGAAACAGCGGGGGAGAGGGTGCCCGGGCCGCACTCTGCCCTCTCCTACTTGGAACAGGATGCGGCCCAATTATGCTAACCCCCCCACTTGGAGTGCGACTAGGCTCAATTATGCCAACCCCAGATGGGGCGAAGCACTCCCGAATTCACTACCCCCTCGAGAAGCGACCAATTTCACGGTCCAATCGGCTGCCCAGTCGAACCCGCCCCCATCTCAGGGACAGCAAGGACAACTCTATGGGGGCGAAACCCTAGGGTGGCCTTGGCAATAAAGTGTGACAACCCACCAGTGGTGTGGGGGATCTGCTCTCTTTACAATAGCTTAGATATTACTACCATTAGCGTTCTTTTCCTGATTGACACCGGAGCAGATGTTACAGTTATTCCTAAGACAAACTGGCCTCCGCACTGGAAAGTTGAAAGAGCCCCCATGGTGGGTGGAGTCAGGGGATTAACCCGAGCTTGGAAGAGTGCTCAATCGATAGCAATCACGATTCATACTGAAAAGGGACCGGAAAGAACTATCATCCTTTGCCCGTATGTCATGTCAGGGGTCTCACCCCTGCTGGGGAGGGATGCTTTAGTTTTATTAAAAGCTAGAGTGACAAATTTACTCTAAGGGCCACTGCTGCATACCCACTTCCACCAATTAAACTAACGTGGAAAT
>JAUELQ010110910.1:0-10381 GCA_032357765.1 Amazona auropalliata
GCTGGCTGTCACCAAGCACCTTGTTGTTTTTCATGTGCCTCAGCATGCCTTCCAGGAGAATCTGCTCCAAGATTTTGCCAGGCACAGAGGTGAGGCTGACTGCTCTGTAGTTCCCCAGCTCATCCATTTTCCCCTTCTTGAAAATGGGGGTTATATTTCCCTTTTTCCAGTCATCGGGATCTTCTCCTGACTGCCATGATTTTTCAAATATGATGGACAGTGGCTTAGCAACTTCATCTGCCAGGTCCGTCAGGTCCCTAAACTGTACCTTGGGGCTCATCAGGGGTTAAAAGGATCTGGGTCAAAAGGATCAGGGGTTAATGTAGGGGTTCCTGACGACCATTTTTGGGGTTCTTGAGCAGTATTTTGGAGTCAGAGGGATTTTAGGGATCCTTAGGGGCCATTTTGGGATCCCTGTGTGCTATTTTTAGTCCCCAAACTGTATTTTGAGCCATTCTGTGTCTGTGAGCTTCATTTTGGGGGTCTCCCTTGGGGGAGTTTGGGGGTCCCTGAGCCTTGTTTGGGGGGGGTACCATGGTGCTGGCAAGGTAAGTTTGGGGGTTTGGTGCCTCGGGGGCAATCCTGTTGTCCCTGAGCTGTATTTTGGGGTCTCTGTGGGCCATTTTTTGTCTCCTGAAGCCCATTTTTGGGGTCTACGGAATTCTGGGCCCCAAGGAGGATTTTGATGCATCTAATGGGATTATTTTCATGTCAGAAGAATTTTGGGGTTCCTGAGGCCCATTTTTGTGTCTCTGTAGGCCATTTTGACTGCTTTGGGGGCCATTTTGGGGTCCTGGAGGCCATTTAAGGATGTCTAGGGGGGAGTTTTGAAGACCCCACTGCCCTGTTTGGGGAACTCTGGGGACTTTGGGTTTCCTGTGGAGTTTTAGGGTTCGTGGGGGCCTACTGGGGGGTGTTGAGCTGTTCTGGGGGGTCTATGAGGGGTATTATCATAGAATAGTTAGGGTTGGAAAGGATCTTAAGATCATTTAGTTCTAATCCCCTGAAAACAGTGATATCTCACACTAGACCATGTCACCCAAGGCTCTGTCCAACCTGGCCTTGAACACTACCAGGGATGGCACATTTACCATTTTTTTGGGCACCCTGAGGGTCCCTGGGGCCATTTTTGGTCCCCAAAGAGGATTCTGGAATCCTTGTGGGAATTCTGGGATCCACGGGCTGTATTTTGGCATTCCCTAAGGGTTATTTTGGCATCAAAAGGATTTGGGGGATCCCTGGGTGTAAATTTTAAGGACCATTTGGGGTGTCCCTGAGGGTATATTGGGGTCCCTGGGCCATTTTGGGTTCTCAAAGGGCATTTTGGGAGTACTTGAGCTGGCATTTGGAGGTCCCTGGACTATATTTTGGGGACCCAGGGGTTATTTTCGGGTCAAAAAGATTTGGGGAGTCTTTAAGGGTAAATGTTGGAGTTCCCTATTGGCCATTTTGGAGTCCTTGGAAACCTTTTTTTACTCGAACTGCACACACATTCAGTGTGTTTAACCCCCCAAACTAATGTACCTGTAGGAAACCATTCTTAGTCCTTTTTTCCATCACTTCTTCCTCCAGAGAAATCTCCCATAAGCTTGTGGGTGGAGAAAAGGACAGGAGCTCTCTTACCCATTAGCATCACAGGCAAAACACTCAATGACAATCAAGGAACTTTGTTGTCTGATCAAAGTGCCACCTTCCCCTCATTGCTGGGAGGATCACCGTGCACCCTGACCCGATATACACAGGTGTAGTCCGGGTGTCCCCAGTTGCTCAGCACTCGTAGCAGGATGTAATTCACAAACCCAGAGAACTCATTCTGAAAGGAGGAGAAGAGATGAGTTGTCTTTTCCTCTCTGGCATTTGACTACTGACATAGTGCTGCATCAATGGACTTGTTCAACACCTGGCTGCCCTGGGAGGGTTGTGAGCCAAGACATTGTTCCACTGCTCTACCTCGTTTGGATAAAAGAACAGGAAAGGAAGAAGCATCTACCTGAAACTGCAGTGAATCAATTGTCAATTACTTCTAGCCTACTTTGGGGCACATGCTTCCCCAGTCAGAAGACCCAGTGGTGTCCTTATAATGTCTCACAGCCTTCTCTAAAAAGCCATGGCACAGAACGGCCTCCCTGTCTCACTGGCTCCATACTGGAAATAACAGTATTTCTAGTCTTTAATGAGCAGGCCAGTAGCAGTGTTTCCTGAGTGAACGTGAACATTTGGAATCCAGACAGCCAAGCTAACTTCAGCTTCAGCAGCAGTGGTTGTCAGCACTGAAGCTTACACCCAAAAGTGAAGAATGGCATTCCAGGCACATGCCATTACAAGGTTAAAGCAGGAGGGCCAGCATGGCACACAGCATTCTCCAGGAGAATGCTGCCTCAAGCCCTTTGGCATGGAAGCTTCTCCCCAGCAAACTGCATTTCTCCCCCTCCCCTCCCCTCCCCTCTCCTCTCTTCTTTTCTCAGTTCTTCTCCCTCTTTGTCCCCCTACCTTTAGCTGAAAGGTCTGACTTGGATTCAGTGGTGCCAGGAAAACAAACTGTCCCAAGAACTGCTCCTCCTGTTCTTCTGTCACCCCCTAGAGAAAGATGGGGTGGAGAAAACATGAGTGCCCTGGTCCACCATGGGAAGACTTAACTTCTGTTGGTGTAGTCCTGACTTATTTCATCTACATAGTCCAAGGAAGACGATCACAAGGAAAAGACGAGAAGCTGCAGCTAGCCAGCATGCTGCCACACTTGCCTACTTAATGAGTGTAGGCTGTCAGAAAAGGAGACATTCCCAGGGTAATAATCCCTGAGGATCACCAATCTCACTGGCGTTGGGAGCTAAGAAGTCCAAGGGGCAGACACTGTGCCAGCTCATTTTCCTTGTGGCTCCTGGAGCACCGACTTGGCCCAGAAGCTTCCTTTTGTGTAGTATATTGAATAAAAGAGGAATCCAATGGAAAGTGAGCAACTCCAAGAAGCCTGTTTCTTCTGCAAGGCAAGAGGGAGCTGCAGGCCTCTGGGTTCTGACCTATATTCACCCCCTGCTTAGAAATGCTAAGCAACCCTCTGCCCCCTACTTAGAGAAATCACTTACGTAGACAGCAAAGTCCTTTGGAGCACTGGAGATACTATCTCTATGGAGCATTGCCCCTGAGGCATGGTCCATGGTGACTGCTCTGGGAATAACTGGCATAGAGAGCTTGATGAGGACCTGTCCCTGACTTCCATGGAAGGGCCAGCAGTTTCCTAGATGATTTTCTTTCTGAAAGGAAAAGAAGAAACTATGTTCATGTGGAGAAGAGTGCTCAGCTTTCGTTTCTGCCATGAGCGTCATGGAGTAAGGACTGATCTAGCCCATCAGCTCTGCTCTGAACTGCATCCAATGCCTTTGGTTAGACCCTGCCAGTACCAAACAGAGCAGCAGCTGTGAGAATCCACATGTCATAAGACCCCTTCAGCACTGCAGAAACACAGTGAAGTCAGGCAGCTGGGTGTGTTACCACGATCAGTGCCAGGAGGGCTTGCCAACACAGAGTGGGGTCCTCCAGCAGTGCAGGCTCTCAGCCATACTAACAGTTTGCACAGGGATGAGGAACACAAAGGCTGCAGGACCACACCTTCCTCCTAAAAGCTCAAACGGAGGACCTGAGACAGTCTGGGAGAGGAAATAGCCGGGAGATAGTGAGTAGGTCCATACAAGAATGTGACAGGAAAGGAAAGCTTTGAGGAGCAAAAATAAGGGTAAGGCAACACTCAGCAGCATGTCTGCGCGCACACACACACACACACACACCT
Source organism: Amazona auropalliata (assembly GCA_032357765.1). NCBI lineage: Eukaryota > Metazoa > Chordata > Aves > Psittaciformes > Psittacidae > Amazona > Amazona auropalliata. Next base: position 3,785 of record JAUELQ010110910.1, read on the forward strand.
TTTGTTTTCCTGTTTCTTGGTGTTCATACCTCAAGAATAAGCTCAGGAGATCTCACATAATCCAGCACTGGCAGGGAATACAAGGTGACTTTATTTGCCGTGCTCTGGAAGGATGGACTTGTGCATTCATGAATGACAGCAGCCCCTGGAAATTAAAACATAAGCACAGTCATTGAGCAGTGTCAGGAGGAATACTGCACTGTTCACTTGAAAAGTGCTTTTAAGTAGCCCTCCATTTCCTGCAGTGGGATTCCCCTCTTTTTTCCTGGCGTGATCCCTCTGGAACACACAGCAGGGACTCATCAGTCTGTGGTAATATCAGCTGAAATGTCAGCTAGGCTTTCTGGTCTTCAGATGGTGTCCAGCCGCTTCCAGAGTCTGTCAGTGGGTACATTTTTAGGGCACAATGTGGCCCTTGGCTTCTTGCCCTTTCTCTCCTACCACTGAGCCTGTTCCGAGGCCCGTCTTGTCAGTGTGCACAGGAAGCGCTTTGGAACCAGTCTGTTTGTACAATGGCATAGCACCTGATGATTTGAGGGCATAATCAGTCATGGGGACTTGGCTTTCTTCCAGCTTCTCCAAGACTTGATCGATGATCTCTTGAACAGCCTGGAGAGGAGAACAAAGGCAAGCGCCTGTTTAGCAGGAAAAGAAACAGACCATCATCTCCCCTGCAAGGCCAGCCAAGGAGAAGGGGGACGAGGTTCAACACAGCTGTGAGGAATTCCCAGAGTGCCTGGAAACCTCCTAGGCTTGCTCTACTCTGAGCAACTGTAACTCCCATCAGGGTGCTCTCTTCCCCCATACAGAAATGTGGAGCAAGAGGAAAGCAAGTGTGGCCATGCACAGCACTTGTTCCAGCCACACCAGCCTTTTGGCTAGCCAGGACATGGAACTGTAGAAGGATAAAGTCTGGAGGGAGGAGAGAAACCTCTGAGTAGAGTCTTCTGCAGCATGCCCTTACCAATCCAGAAAAACCTGGGAGCTTAGATTGCTTCAAGGCTTCATGGAGAGCACGCTCAGAGACATCCTTTATGCTCCAATGCAGGTGGTAAGACTCTTCCTGGAACTTCTGCAGCTGTTCTTTGAGGGCCTGGGCTCTACTCAGTGCTTCTCCTATGTCGTTCCCTGCTGGCCTAGAAAAGCAAGAAACAGAGACTTTAACTGTTGTGGCTGGCCTCTGGAATACCATGAGGATGTGAGCAAGGTAAGAAGCCTGGCTCTAGATGACTGGCAGGGTAGGCATGTCTTAAACAGTTGGGAGAGGTAGTTACAAAGTGCTTAGAGTTTCAGGCTGAGAAGCAGCTACCTGGCTGCTGGGAACATTTGGAGAAACTGAGGAACATCTCCAGTGTGCCCAAAGCTGCCACCTTCCCTATTACATGTGCCAATGTCTTACCAAAGCCATGCAAGAGCAGATCTGAAGGGAAGCAGGTGACATTCCCTATAAAAATACTAACTAGAACAGCTCAGACATAAACAAGGAAAGCTGCAAGACACACAGAGAACAAGGGAAGGTGGCTGCTGCTGCCAGACGGTTGCTTTCCACAACATCTCTCTCCCCTGCTTTGCTGTTAACAGCCCAGGCCAAGCAAAAGGGTGACGGATATGCCAGGGAGCTGCGTCAGGTGAAATCTCTGTGGGGCAGGACAGAAACTATGTCCTGGTGAGGCCCAGGGGCAGAACTCCTCTAAATCACCATCAAGTCAAGATGAAATAATTTGTACCTCCAAGTCTTCTGGTCCCATCCAGAGAGGTGGAAACACTCCTGGAACAGCAATGAAGGGAACAGTCATCACAAACCACAAGAGACCAGTGCTTTGCTGGAACCTGTGCAGGCCCAAATCTGCCTCATAATTCTTTTTATCAGCTGTGTGCAGTACCACAGGCTGTGGAGACACTGATATTTGGCCCAGCTGACCTTCACCTGAATGGCTTGCCAGTATGCCAGCTGTCCCCAGCCAGAGCCACAGTGTTTTATTGAGTGGTACTTTATATCCTGATAGAACCAGTCTTGATCTGAAGAAACCTGAATGTTACCTGCTGTTGGGGATGCCAGATGTAGGAGATGAAGGCCTGGCATCCTGCTGCAGCCCTCCGGAGGCCTTCTTCACCCAGCAGTCCCACGTGGTGAATGCCTGTTAAACACACACCAAAACTCTCCTTACACTTAGAACTTGGCCTAAGGCTGGGTTATGCCTTAGCTCCCCTTTCCCTGTTTCTCCCAGGTGCCATAGTTGTTTCTCCTCTTGTAGTCTTTGAAAAAGGTTGTGAAAGAGCACTCCATAGTACATAGATATTCCTTCCCATGGAACATGCTCCTTGTCCTGCAGAAGCTTTTCAACTCCTGGGGCACGGGCAGCCAATGCCCCTCCATCATCTTAAGAGAACTGGCTGAGCCCTTCCTTGCCTCCACATCCATTCCTCTGAAGCAGGGGGGACTGGCACACCTCTTTCAGTTCTTCCTACTCTTTTCGGGGCTACTCTGGTCAGAGCACATGGAGCCCTATCTCCTAAAGCACCATCCTCAGGTCCAAGTTCTACAGAGACTCACCAAACAAGAACAGACTGATGAGCAGCACCAGGGTCACTGCCTTCAGAGCTTTCATTTTCCTACGGAGCAACAAAGAGGAAAAGGATAATGAAGCTGGTGGCACCCATGAAGTTCAGCAGCAGACCTGAGAGTAGCGTAGGGATGGTAGGTCTTGAACCTAGCATTCCTGGTGTGAGGATTGCCTTGGTCTGGCATAAGCTCATCAGTGGTTGAGTTGTCACCAACAGCACCAGCAGGGCATTTGGTACAACAGCAACTGGCACTGTTTGGTTAGTGACGAAGGGCTCTGTATTAACTCCGGAATAGAAGAAGGAATTGCAACAAAAGCTGTGACCATAATTCATGTCTGTGTGGGTGGAGAGGGTTCAGCTTGACAGTTCAAGAGCTCACAAGGCAGGAGAGGTTTTTGTATCTCCCCTTCAGCAGCATTTCTTTAGCAGGCAGCCTATCACTGGCCCCTTTTTTTTTTTGCATAAATGTAGGCAAATGCAGACTGGGTGAAAATGGAGGGAGGGATGAATGTAAAAGCACGCTGGTAATCCATGTGGAACTAAGGAAATACCAAGGAAACGTTCTGGTGGTTAGTCCAATGTGCCACCAAGCCTGATCTGCCAAGAGACAGCACACACCATTCTGGAAGATGGAAGGTCCCCCTGCTTGTTTTAACAGGCTCACAGCTGCACTTCATGACAAATAAACAGTCCTCTTATGTTCTTCCAAGAACCAGAAAAGCTCAGGGACATAACCCATTCTGCAGAGGGTTCAAACATACCCTTTCAGAACTTGGCCCCACCGTGACTTTCTCTCTTTATGCACTGAGGTGCTCGCAACAGGCATCCTGCTTGCTCAGAAGCAAGCCAGCCGCTGTGGTATCTGTTCCTTCAGGGACTGGAGTCTCTTGACACAGGGACAAACCTAATCTTCCACCCTGCTGTGTCTGCCTCAGTGCCAACAGTGCTTTATGACATCAGTGGCAGTAGGCGACGTCACAATAGAAAAGCAGCACCGTGTTTTGAGGCAAAGTCCAACATGAGCGGGAGCATGTTTTGCTCCTCTGCACGAGGGAAAAACATCGTCCAACACCAGACCATATCCTCCCATCAGAGGCGGCAGCTCTTTGCATTCCTGCATCCCCACTTTGCACCAGGACAGCAAGGACCTCTGGCTCTGTACCCTGAGCATGCTTTATGATACCCAAACTCCGGGTATTAACTGCTGCAGAGCTGCACAATGACAGCATTACCAGAATTGTCACAGGGCCTCAGTTCACAGCAGCTACGAATGCCCTTTGGAAAGGCTCCTAGGCATGTTGCTTTCTCTGAAGAGGACCTGCTGCTGACCTGTGCCCAGTGTTAGCAGCAGAGCCCTCTGGTCACTAATGTTTCTGTGCCACCACAGCCCTGGCTCCATCAGTAAAGCTGGAATGATGACACCAGGGGTGTGTGTTTCCTTGCTGCCTCTGCGTGCTGGCTACATGTCCCCTGGTGTCGTGTCCCATGGGTGAGTGCCTGTGTCTGCTGGGGAGGATCTGTTCGCAGCAACCACCTTCAGGGATGAAGATGCTGCAGCCTGCTTGCTCCTGTGCTGGATGTGAGTTCCAGCTCTACATCCCGGCCCACCTCCACATCCCTTCCTGTACAACAAGATCATGCTGCAGAAGGGCTCACATCAACTCTGGGTTATTTTCACATATGGGCACTTTGAGGTGCCTTCCTGCCCATGATTTGAACACAGAAACGTCACTCACAACAGCCACCGTATTTTGGGGGCACATTTCCTATCCCGCCTTTGTATTTTCTCTCTTCTTTTTGTCTTCAGAGAGCTCCCCAAGGCGTGTGGGTGCTAGGAGCATATTCACACTCCCAGGCTGCGGTCTGTGACACTGGAAATGGGAGGAATGCCGCTGGCTCCATGTCCCCAGGGCCCGCAGTGCCACTCGCAGCACGCAGCCCACGGGCTCAGTGCCCAAAGCCCCCTCAGGCCAAGGCCTCGCCTCGCGGCGAGACCCGGAAGCCCAGCTCGTTGCCTGGCAACGCCATCCCAGGTGGCTGTCAGTGTTCGCAGTACAGCCAATCACGTTTGACGAGGTGGGCAAGACAGCCAATCAGAGGACGCGGCGCGTCGGGGAGGGCGGGCTATGGTGGAACCGGCTGTCCTCACTCGTTTCCCGGAGGAAGCGTTGGGATCGCTGTCGCTCCGGTAATGATCTGCCCTGGAGATGAGAGGAGCTTCCAGTGGGCAGGAATTTGCAGGAGGCTCGATGGACCTCTCTGGTAGGAGCATGACTGCCCTTCATCCCTAGTGAGATGCAGCATGCTCTTGGCTCCTGACAGTTCATGTGAGGGCTGTGTCTCCTTTTGCTCCTCATTTGCTTTTCCAGAAAAGTTAACAAGAAGAAGAATCTTAAGTCTTAGAGGATGGGATAACCATTTTAGCTGACATTCCCTAAAGCTGAGTGAGTGCAGCGCTGCCATTGCATGTCACTGAAACAGCTGCCACCACATCGTCCTCATCCGAGGATAACATCATCATCAGAGCAGAGGAGGTAATTCATATTGTGTTGTTTGTCTCCTATCTCCCCAGCAGCTCGCTCACCTGTGTGGTGGCCCCAGCACTGCCCTGAGCTGCCGAGCTTAAACTTCCCGTTTCCGTTTAAGCCCGTTACACCTTGTCCTATCGCTACAGTCCCTGATGCAGAATCACATTTGGAGGGCTAGGACAGGGCGGTGCAGGCTTTCTGTCCTTGCTTTGGGTGAAAATATGATATGCAGGAGGTTTCAGCAGCTCTGTTCTAAATGTCATGTCGGCTGCATCCCTGTGATAAAGGGAACATGCTGCAGCTGTTCTTCCATGCAACTATGTAGTCTTAAGCGATAAGGGCCATCTATGCAAATTACTGTTCTTCTATGCACCTATGTAAATAGAACTGATAAGGGGCCGTCTGCCTTGAACAATTGCCTAAGGAAGTAGGGAAGACTGATCCTTGAGTAATTTACTAAGAGAACAAAAAAATAAACATCCTGAGGTATAAATGTGCACAGTTACTGAAAGAGTATTGCTATTGCTGATAGCAAATTCTGGACACTAGAGTGATGTGATAGTTAAGAGCTGGTTCATCTTAATTGTTATTTTAGGTTTGTAGATGTCTGAAAACTTATGGCAAAGACATGTATGCGTAAGATTTTTAAGATACAGTGCAGGTTTTACAGTAGTGCCCTTCTGTGCAATTAAAGAACACAGAACGGATGCATTCAAGAGAGCAACACATGTTCATTGAGGAGTAGCTATGAATGAGAAGATTTCAAGTTTGATGTTCCTAATACTGAAGTGTGCAAGGTTCTGGAAGTTTTTTTCCATATATTGAAAAAGCATAACACAGTTCTAAAAGTGACTGGGTATTTGTGTAAACTGGCCAGTGTTTTGGGTTTTTTTCCAGGGGGAGTTTATTTAAAACGGTTTTGCTCTTTTTTTCGACAAATATCCTTTCAAACAGAAAGAACCCAAAGAAAGAGACACCTCAAAATGCCTGTAAAATTATTGCTTTTCTTTCTCTAAGTCAGGCAGGCGAGGCAACGGAAAGGAAGAGATTTGGTTAGTAAATTGTAAGTGGCTGGTGAAACTCTTTGCTGCCCCTCACTTTCATGGCACAATGGGGGCTGTTTGTGCTTCCAAGACAGTTGTGGCAGTGAAGCAGAATTTACATTGGTAAAGGAATTTCCCACAGATGGACTTTTACTGGTAAGTGGTGTAAGTTGCTTGGAAAGACATGGGGGGATGCAACTTCCTTGCAGACTTCAGGGAAATGTCCTAGAACCAATGGGCCAGTATTTGCTCCTTCCCAGTGAAGAACAACAGGGTGAGAGACATTTCAGGTCTGCTGCAGACAAAGCTGTCAGCCACACAGGCTGTTTACCAACCTCTTGTCCTAAGCTTCAAATCTTTGCTATTTCTCACATGTTTCAAAACAAACAGCAAAATACTTGTCTGAGAATCTAAATGGATTTCCGGCATGTAAATATACAGTTCACAAAACCCAGGTCCTT
>JAUELQ010110910.1:10405-21721 GCA_032357765.1 Amazona auropalliata
ATCTGCTAGCCTTGAATAATTGCCTGAGGAGGAAGGGAGGACTGAGCCTTGAGTGATTTACTAAGAGAACAGGGGGGGACTGGATTCCAAGGTTGAGCTGTTGTTGAAGCATGCGCAGAAGTGATGAAGACGGTGCGGGTGAAAAGTTCAGATCTGAGGAAGACTCTTACTTCATCTGAGGAAGACTCTTACTTCATCCCGAGACCCCTGCCCACGACCACCAGGAGACACTGCGCTTGCATGAATGAATCAACAAAAAGTGACTTTGACTATAGATGGGAGACAGATAAGATGCATGGTTTGGGTAACAGGATTTGAATTGTCTATATAAAGGGGAAACCGCTGCCTTTACAGCATGCACGTTAGGTGGAGTGATCCCCCGTGCATCCAGCGCTGTGAATAAAGTTTCTACGTTGCACCAAATTTGACTTCAGTCTCCTTTTTCGGGAATCAATCTGGCACCCCAGATGGGACAATCTCTGTCGGCTCGAGGGACCCGCTGAGAAGAGGACTCCCTAGGCGCCCCGGTGAGTCGTCTTCTCCCGGAGGGACTCCTCGACTCACGGATCACCTCGGGGACAGACAAGAGTCCTATCGTAAGTAAGCAACGTATTAACTTTATTTTGTGTAACTATTTTGGGTGACTAGTCATTAGAAGAGCCTACATAAGGTTGGTCCACTCTTATGAGGCTGGCGTAAACTCGGGACCACAAGAAACTTACGCTTTGTTTGGGATGGGGATTGTTATTTCTATAATTGTCCTCATTTTGTTATCTTTTTGGTGCTGCGGGAAAATGCTCCTTGCAGTTTGTGTGGTGTGAGTTCTATTCCTCACATTTGGTGCTGCAGGAAAATGCTCCTTGCAGTTTGTGTGGTGTGAGTTCTATTCCTCACATTTTGTTATCTTTTTGGTGCTGTAGGAAAACGCTTCCTGCAGTTTGTGTGGTGTGACTTTTGACATCTTAGTGAAATGGGATCACAGCAGAGTGGCAGAATTGTGAAAAAGAGCCCTTTGGGCTGCATTTTGAAACATTGGAAAGATCTTGATGGAGGAGGTAGTACTAACAAGAAAACTTTGGTTAAATATTGTAATCAATGGTGGCCTCTATATAAATTAGAGGATGGTGAAAAATGGCCCTTTAATGGAACATTGAACTATAATACCTTGTTACAACTTATGTTATTTTTAAGGAGGGAAGGAAAATGGGATGAGGTAATGTACGCTGATATGTTCTTTACCTTAAGAAATCACCCTGAATGGCAAAAAGATTGTGGAGTAAATATAGCTCCCCAAGATCCGTTGATCTTAGCAATAGAAAAGGAAGAAAAGAATGATGGAAAGAAGGTTGAGAGATGTTGTTCATTGTGCAGTATCGGGCAGAGGTGTAAAAAGTTACGTGACAGGGAAGAACGAATAGAAGATTTCCTGAGTCCGATTCAGGCAGCACAAGCCCAGAAATCGGATCAGAGCCCTTCCCTGAAACAGGAAGGAGAGGGAGAAAAAGAAGATCCGGAGGAAGGTCCGAGTGTCCAGTTTACTCCTATTACAGCCCAGCCCGCACTAGAAGTAAAGTGGGGCCAGTGATACAAGCCCCTTTGAGGCAGGCAATGGGAGTAACAGGACCCACTCGGATTAAGATTCCATTTACTATGAATGACTTAGATATGCGGAAAGAAATGGTCCGGGGATATCGGGATGATCCAGAGGGAGTAGCGAAACGTTTTGAATTAATAGTGAAAAATCAGGATCCGGATTGGAAAGATATTGATTTAATGCTAGATGCATTAACTGAGACAGAAAAACAACTGATTGTTAAAACTGCCAGAACGCAGGTACAGATTCAGATAACTGGTGGAACTTTGCCAGGGACAATCGACAACTATGTCCCTGTGGCTGACCCAGGATGGAATCCTAATGATGAGGACGAGTATAGACTGTTGAAAAGATATCAAGGGTGGATTAAAATAGGGATTGAGAATGCAATCCCAAAAACGGTAAATTGGTCAAATTTATTCCAACTGATTTTTTGGAACGATTGAAATTAATTGAAGAAGCATGGAGGGTATATAGGAATAGAGACACAAATGAAAGGAGAAAAATGGGAAAAGTAATTGCTACAGCCACTGTGGCTGCTTTGGAAGGGGAAAGGGGAAATAGAACCAAGATGAATAAAGGAAGGAGAATGGGGGGTGAAAGGATTCAAGGACACCATGGGCCTTCAGGCCCAGATCAATGTGCTTACTGTTGGGAAGTGGGACATTGGAAAGCCCAGTGCCCCAAATTGCAGGAAAAATTGAGAATCCTGAATGTGGAACAATGAAGGGGACCAGGAGGTTCTTCCCTAGCAGACCCTCTGGTAAAAATAAGGCTAGGGAACAATGAATTGGAAACTGAATTCTTGATTGATACAGGTGCTTCGTATTCAGTACTAAACCAAAAATTAGTGCCACTAGATAAAGATTTTGTGACGGTAGTAGGGGCTACAGGGGAAACAGAAAAAGCACATTTCCTAAAACCCCTGAGATATAAATTGGGAAAGCAGATAGGGATACATAAATTTTTATATTTGCCGGGCTCTCCCAAGTCTTTGTTAGGCCGAGATTTATTAGAACAATTAGAAGCCAAAATTCAGTTTATTGATGGAGATATCAGGTTGATAGTAAAAGAAGAGAATTTGATTGAAATATTAAGCCTGATGGCACTAGAAATAAAACCTGAATTAGGAAACCTGGAGGAAATAATTGATCAGGTATACCCAGGAGTTTGGGAGTCTGAAATACCGGGAAGAGCTAGAAATGCAGCTCCTGTGGTAGTTAATTTAAAGCCAGGAGAAAAACCTGTAAAAATAAAACAATATCCTTTAAGATTGGAAGATAAAAAAGGAATTAAGACAAAAATAGATAAATTTTTACAGTTTGGTTTATTAATTGAATGTCAGTCTGAATTTAATACACCAATCCTACCAGTAAAAAAGGCAGATGGAAAAAGTTATAGGTTGGTGCAAGATTTAAGGGCAATCAATAAAATAGTGGAAGACATACATCCAGTAGTAGCTAACCCTTATACATTGCTGACTAAACTAAAGGATAGCCAGGAGTGGTTTACCGTCTTGGATTTAAAGGATGCCTTTTTCTGTTTAACTTTGGCAAAAGAAAGTCAAAAGCTGTTTGCTTTTGAATGGGAAAATCCTGAATCAGGTTGAAAAACTCAGCTAACCTGGACGGTGTTGCCTCAAGGATTTAAAAATAGTCCTACGATTTTTGGAAACCAGTTAGCCAAGGAGCTTGATAATTGGATACCCCCTGACGATATGGGAACTGTTTTACAATATGTAGATGACCTTCTGATAGCCACGGAAACAAAAGAAAATTGTATTCAATGGACTGTTAGTCTCCTTAACTTTCTGGGATTAAATGGATACCGAGTTTCTCAACAGAAAGCCCAGCTGGTCCGACAGCGTGTGACGTACCTAGGATTGGAAATCTCGGGAGGACAACGAGAACTCGGAACGGAAAGAAAAGAAACGATCTGCAAGACCCCTGAACCACAAACGGTAAAAGAACTACGAACCTTCCTTGGAATGACAGGTTGGTGCCGTCTTTGGATATATAATTATGGACTATTGGTTAAACCATTAAATGAATTAGTGAAAAACAGTCAAGCTAAACTGACATGGACAGGAGAGGCACGAAAGGCCTTTAAACAACTAAAACAGGAATTAATGAAGGCCCCGGCCTTGGGACTGCCAGATGTTTCTAAACCATTCTGGTTGTTCTCACATGAAAGACAAGGAATAGCTTTGGGAGTACTAGCACAAGAACTTGGTCCTTACAAACGGGCAGTGGCATACTTCTCTAAACAATTAGATGAAGTAAGCAAAGGATGGCCTAGTTGCCTGAGGGCAGTGGCTGCTGTGATCATCAATGTACAAGAGGCCCGAAAGTTCACAATGGGACAAAAGATAACAGTGCTAGTCTCTCATACAGTTTCAACGGTTTTGGAACAAAAAGGAGGTCATTGGCTCTCACCACAGAGGTTTCTGAAATATCAGGCAATATTAGTGGAACAGGATGATGTGAAAATAATAACATCTGGTATCACTAACCCAGCTTCTTTTTTGAGCGGAGCCCAAGAGGAACCTGTGATACATGATTGCATTGAGACAATAGAGACAGTATATTCAAGTAGAATGGACCTCAAAGAAGAACCACTGACAGATGCGGAAGAATCGTGGTATGTGGATGGGAGTAGTTTTATAAAACAGGGAGAACGTAAAGCAGGATATGCAGTTACTACCACCCATCAAGTGATTGAATCAAAGCCCTTACCTCCTGGGACATCGGCTCAAAAGGCAGAAATAATAGCCCTTACGAGAGCCCTGGAATTGGCAAAAGGGAAAAGAGTTAATATCCGGACAGACTCCAAATATGCATTTGGTGTAGTTCACGCACATGGGGCAATTTGGAAGGAAAGAGGACTTTTGACTTCCCAAGGAAAACAGATAAAACATGCAGAAGAGACCCTGAAATTGCTAAAAGCCATACAATTACCAGAGAAAGTGGCAATCATGCATTGTCGAGGACATCAAAAAGGAAATGCTGAGTATGAAATTGGAAATCGATTGGCTGATCAAGAGGCGAGACGAGTTGCTGAACAAACACAGAAAGGGATAATGGCCTTAATCCCAGACGGTAAAATACATATCACAAAGTCAGAACTGAAGCCAAAGTATAATAAGGAGGATCAAAAATTAATTGAGGATTTAGAAGGGGAAATAACTAAAGACGGGTGGGTGCTTTTAAAAGATGGACGAATGATAATACCTTCAAATTTGATGTGGAATATCATCTTATCAGAACATAATAAAACACATTGGGGGGCAGATGCATTATATAAAAGTTTAAATGCCATTTTGGTAGGACGAAATTTATATACAACCATAAAGCAAGTTACTAAGCAATGTGAAATATGTCAAAGAAACAATCCTAATACTGGAAATACAATAAAGCTGGGAACAATAAGTAAGGGAAATTATCCAGGACAACAATGGCAAATTGATTTCTCAGAATTACCAAGAAAGGGAGGATATCGGTATTTGTTAGTCTTATCCGATACCTTTTCAGGATGGCCAGAAGCCTTCCCTTGTCGAACCAATAAGGCGAGAGAGGTGGTCAAGATACTGTTAAGGGAAATTATACCCCGATTTGGGATTCCAGATGTTATATCTTCTGACAGAGGATCACACTTTTGTGCACAAATAGTACAACAGATATTTAGGAATAGATTGGCAATTACATACTCCATATAGGCCGACAGCCAGTGGACAGGTAGAAAAAATGAATCACATGATTAAACAACAAATTGCAAAAATGGGACAAGAGACTAATTTACCATGGTATCAGACACTTCCCCTAGCTTTACTCAGAATAAGAACAAAACCTAGGGCAAAAGAAGGATTGAGCCCATTTGAAATCCTATATGGAAGACCATACACCCTGATATACAAAGGGGAAGATTTGGCTCAATCGGGATCTGAATATTTATATAAATATATGATTGAATTGCAGAAACAGTTGAATAGGATTCAAAAGGTAATATGTGGAACACGAGCTAGAGGTCTAGATGTACCAATACATTCTTTCAAACCTGGTGATTTTATATATGTAAAGACTTTTTCAGGAAACCCATTAGGAGAGAAGTGGGAAGGACCATACCAAGTCTTGCTAACTACAGCCACGGCAGTCAAGATTCGGGAGCAGCCCGCTTGGATTCACTATTCCAGGGTCAAGAAAAGTCCCCAAGAACAATGGAAAGTGACAGCTACGGAGGGGATTCGATGACGATTGTCAAGGAAATAATGTTGGTGATTCTTTTGTTTCAAATTACTTTCGGCCAACAGATACATACAAACAACATGTGGGTACAATGGGCATTGGAATCAAATGCAAGTGATTTTTGCTTATCATTACATCAAGTAGGGAACCCATTCAAGACCTGTCTCGTAGGAAAACCCACAATAGATCCTTTGGACTTTAACAGTAGTTGGGTAAACCTACCCCCCTCTGTAGACATTTCTGTGATCAACATGACTGCTCAATCATTATCCTGGCCTTTAATGACCACCTTAAATGGGATCTTAATCAGAAATTTAGTAAAAGAGATATTAGCGCCACAGGAATTGAATTTATTAGGCTCATATTCGGCAGAAGGATGCATTAAGTTTGCTCCTTTTAGTGACCAGGACAACACAATAGAAACAAGGGTGACCCCTGAAAACATCGAATACCTTGATGAGTCATACTGCCCTTCTCAAGATATCCAATATAGTGAAACAAAGGCTAAGGCACTACCTCCCGGATACTTTTTAATCTGTGGGGATAGAGCATGGCCAGGTATTCCTCATAAACCTTTTGGTGGCCCTTGTTATATTGGAAAATTGATGTTGATAACGCCTACCAAACAACAGTTATCAAAGGTTAGTCAGAAAAGAGAAGAGTCTCGAGCAAAACGAGACGTATCTCAGATGGATGAAAATTGTACAGATACAGTAGTTTTGTGGGGAAAAGCAAACACAATTGCAGGAAGTATATTTGCACCGTTTTACACTCAAGCTTACCATGCAATGATGCTCAAAAACTTAGCTTGCTGGACGGGGAAGCAAATTAATATAACCTCTAAAGTACTGTATGACCTTGCAACAGAAGTAGACAGTTTAAGAAAAGCTACTTTACAAAATCGTGCTGCAATTGATTTCTTATTATTAGCTCATGGACATGGATGCGAGGAATTTGAAGGAATGTGTTGTTTCAATCTAACTAACAAGTCTCAATCAATTCATTCAGGATTAGAGAGTTACAACAAAATATGGGAAAACTACAAGAGTGGTTAAGCCCACTGGGCATGGGACTACAGGGTTTAGGATTGTCAGGATGGCTTAGAGAATTATTAAAACAAGGAATCAATGTTTTGCTAATGATTGCAGTTGGAATGTTAGCTGTTGGATGTAGAATATCTTGTACCAAAACTGTCGCCTCAAGAACTATAAACAAGATTTTGTTGGTACAAAGAAAATACCATAATGAATGCCTATGAGCAAAGAATTTGCTATAGGACATAGAAAAGGGGGGAATTGATAAAGGGAACATGCTGCAGCTGTTCTTCCATGGAACTATGTAGTCTTAAGCGATAAGGGCCATCTATGCAAATTACTGTTCTTCTATGCAACAGCTGGGTACAAACCTAAGAGAGGAGAAGGAGGAATAGCAGCCTCTGAGGGAGAAGGATGCTCTGGTCATGAAGGAGGTAGTGTCCTATGCTTCAGCATAAAAGCACCAGCCCGGTTTCTAAACAAAAAACCAAAAAGGTTTTGAGTTAAAACATCCCCTAAAATGGAGTCCAAACTGAGTAAGTTGAAGATAACATGCATACATAAACCGTAACTGTTAAATCTTTCTGTCCGTAATGTAGGACATCACAACAATTTCTTTGGTTGCTTTTGAAGCCTTGCAGGGAGCTTTCAGTGTGTGGTTGATGATGCAACAATTAAACCAATATTAGACTGTAATGAAGATTCACCTGTGATTTTTTTTTTCATCACTTGGCTAATTTTCAAAGCACAGTTACTGAGCTGTGTGAGTGTATCATTCCAAGCTGTCACTTAATGAGGTTTCTGATCATCTCTCTGAGCAGTTTTCACTGAGATGTGACCTTCAAAAGCTATGTGTTCAGACACTACTGTACAAAGTACCTGTATGAATACCCTCTCTTTTTGCTTGTCTGTTTTCAGCTCTCCCACTCCCATCAGTGTCTTGTGTTTGGGCAGACCTGGCACACTGGCTGCCTGGCCTATGCTTGAGCAAAGACACTGCTATCAGTGAGCTCTCTGAAATGAGGAAGAGTTCAAGAAGAAACAGGTCTGGCACTTCCTTTGACCTATGCTTTCTCCATTACTAATTGTCTGTTTATTTTGTATAGGAATGAAAGGAGTGTTTCACTGCAGATTAAAGCCACATCTGTTGTTTGGTATTAGGTTTTTAGCCTACCTAAGTTCTTGCTTAATTGATGGAGGGTAAAGAGGAGAGAGTACATGTAGACCTCCCATGAAATTTTGGTTTTCACATCAGTGCCTGCTGCTTCTCATCTTTTCTTCTGAATTCTCTATTTCAGTTACCTAGGTAGAAAATCTGGTTATGGTCTGTCATGGATTCAGCATCAGCAGTCATTTTTCTCCTTCTTAGTAGCTGATGCAGTGCTGTGTTTCTGACTTTTGGTCTGGGAACAGCACTTAAAACACTCATGTTTTTAGTTACTGCTTAGTAATGTTTTGGTCTGACCAAGGACTTTCTGAGCCTCATGCTCTGCCAGGGAGGAGAGGAAGCTGGGAGGAAGCAGAGACAGGACACCTGACCCAAACTAATCGAAGGGGTATTCCATACTGCAGCACGTCATGCCCAGGATGTAAAAACGGAGGGCAGAGATGCAGAAGGGGGTGTGTGCACTGCGTGATTGGGCTGGGTATCCGTGGTGAGCAGTTGTATTCTCTTCCCTTGTTATTTCCCTTGTCATTATTATTGGTGGTGGTAGCAGTAGTGGCTTGTGTTATACCTTAGTTACTGGACTATTCTTATCTCAACCTGTAGGAGCTTCATTCTTTCGATTCTCTTTCCCATCCCTCCTGGAATAGTGGGAAGAAAGAGGGGGGAGTGAACGAGTAAAACTGCATGGCTGACTGGACTTAAACCACAACATGGTCTTACTCTAAGGTCTTGATACCTAACCATGAATTTAATTACAGGTTATGTTTCTAGGTGAAGCAAGTCCTGCAGGGTTGAGATAATTTCAATTCTATTGCTCATAGCGATTAATTTCTTCTCCTTTGACTCATGAGTCAAACCAGTGTGACAGGCTTTAATAACAATGTACTGTTAATAGAAACTTTCAGAAAAGTGAATGATCCTTTTGGAACATTAATATAAGATTAATAAGCTGGTCTTGCACACTGAATATGGTACATTTCATTGAATTGATCAGCACCAACAACTGACATAGACTTAAGTTCTCCTTGTCCTTGAAAGTCCTTTGCTTTCAGGCAACACTGAGTTTTATAACTGCAGAGGAGCAGTATTTGATGCTAGGAGATCAATTTAGGTGCTTTACTGAAAGTTTGATTGTTGTAATGTTAGTATGTCTTGGTTTTCCTTCTTTCTCCTGCTATGAGGTTTGCAGGGGTATTTATGCAATATGTACTTACTGTGAGGGGCTTACGCTTTGTTTTGTATAGTTATGAACATACATCCTGGGTTCAGCAGTAGCAGTCATTTTACTTCTTCTTAGTAGCTGATGCAGTGCTGCGTTTTTGATTTTCAGTCTGGGAACAACACCGATAACACCAATGTTTTTAGTTGTTGCTAAGTAATGTTTACTCAGATCAGGGACTTTCTGAACCTCATGCTCTGCCAGGGCAAAGGGGAAGCCAGAAGGAAGCAGAGACAGGACACTTGACACAAACTAGCCAAAGGGGTATTCCATACCACAGCACATCATGTTAAGGGTGTAAAAATGGAGGGCAGAGACCCGGAAGGGGGTGTGTGCACTGTGTGATCGGACTGGGTATCCGTGGTGAGTGGTTGTATTCCCTTCCCTTGTTATTTCCCTCGTCATTATTGGTGGTAGCAGTAGTGATTTATGTTATACCTTAGTTACTGAACTGTTCTTATCTCAACCTGTGGGAGCTGCATTCTTTCGATTCTCCTCCCCATCCCTCTGGGAGTGGAGGGGGGTGGGGAGAAGAAGGCAGGAGGGAATGAGCAAGCAACTGTGTGTCTCTGAGTTACTGTCTGGGCTTAAACCATGACAACATATTTGTGTATGTTAGCTAATGTAATCAACTACTGTGCAACAACACAGATACATCGATTTGTGAAGTGTCACGTCCTACACAGTGACTGATGTGCATATGTCTTTGTTTTCTTCTTCAGAACAGTATAGTAGTTCTTGGCAGAAAATAAGAGTTGCAGTATCAAAGCACAGAATCCTGTTTTCTATTCAGTTTAATATCTTTTCATAGTGGCACTTGATAAGTAGGGTTAATATAATTTGTACTAACACTGGAAAAATGTACAATTCCCTTTTCGATTTTTGTCTTGTTCCTTAAGAAAAAAAATCTGTGAATATGCTTGGAGATGTTCACATATAGCAAGAAATAGCTCTTATGATCACTAAGTACTTTCTTTGATTCTGTCCTATGTTTTTATGCATTTGTTTCATGTAGATGCAACAGTAAGAGCCTGTGCAAGATGCCAAAGTAGTGGCTAAAATGTATGGTAGAAGAAATCACATCTTGTGACCCTTCAGCTACACTATGTGCAACCAGATATAGTGTGGGAATTCCATTTTACATACAGGTACCAACTAAGTTTATTACCAGATTTTTAATTGATTTATTTTAATGTCCTGTCTGCTGAATACATGTATATCTTTATTTTTCTTACTTCAACCTCCTTTGGTCAAACAGTTACTTTCTTTTACACAAACTTTGATTGTCTTCAAGAAGCCACATGTAATCAAACTATGTTTGGCACTGTTTAGCTGTGCAGGTCTGTTGACTCTTGAGATTTTTGTCTTGAGGTAGATTTGAATAGCATTCCAAAAGACTGAGCTTAGGCTCTGTGTGGCCAATGTAATAATCCTGTCAAATTCGTAAGTTCATTCACAGGTTAAATAAGGCTCTGTTAACCATGTAACTCTGTGCTTCTTCCATGAGAAGTGGGAAGGTGGTAAAATATGAACAGGCCATCATAGAATTCTAAAATGGGGTCCTAGAAAATGCTACAAAAAACTTAGGAAGTCCACTCAGCTGTAATAATGCAGTATCAAGTAATAAGTCACACTAACTGGTGCTGACCAACAGTCTCAAGTGCAACAAATGAGCAGGTTACTGAAGACCTGTATCTGTGAGTGTGTGGTCATGCGCCCACTGTCTTCCCGCTCCCCATGTAATCATCAGCTCCACAGATCCCAGGCTCTGGCTTCTGTCCTTGAGGATATTTTGGGTCCCAAAAGGGAATCTGGGGGTTATTTGGGTATTTTGGGGTCATAGAATCATAGAAACATAGAATAGTTAGGGTTTGAAAGGACCTTAAGATCATCTAGGTACAATACCCCTGCCATGGGCAGGGTCGCCTCCCACTAAACAATGCCATCCAAGGCTATGTCCAACCTGGCCTTGAACACCGCCAGTGATGGAGCATTCACAACTTCCCTGGGCAACCCATTCCAGTGCCTCACCACCCTTACAGTAAAGAATTTCTTCCTCA
>JAUELQ010112373.1:1664-19472 GCA_032357765.1 Amazona auropalliata
TAGTTGAAACGCATTCTTTCTTTACGGGACAACTAGGTAATGTCAAAATTTTGGAAGTGAGCATCATACTTTACGAAATATTAACTTTTTTGGGATTTCAGAAGTTCCGGATCCACGCGATTTAAGAATTTTTAAATTTTTGGAGGCCATATCGTAGTTCGCGTTTGGAAATTAGTTGAAACGCATTCTTTCTTTACGGGACAACTAGGTAATGTAAAAATTTTGGAAGTGAGCATCATACTTTACGAAATATTAACGTTTTTGGGGATTTTAGAGGTTCCGGATACACGCGATATAAGATTTTTTAAATTTTTAGAGGCCATGGCGTAGTTCGCGATTGGAAATTATTTGAAACGCATTCTTTCTTGACGGGACAACAAGTTAATGTCAATATTTTGGAAGTGAGTATCGTGCTTTCCGAAATATTAACGTTTTAGGGGATTTTAGGATTTCTGGATTTTCGCGTTTTAAGAATTTTTAAATTTTCGGGGGCCATGGCGAAATGGGGAAATTAGAGAAGACTACGATCGATTGGAGAATCTGTTCAAAAATTTGGACAACGATTTATCGTTCGTGAT
Organism: Amazona auropalliata; assembly: GCA_032357765.1. Classification (NCBI taxonomy): domain Eukaryota; kingdom Metazoa; phylum Chordata; class Aves; order Psittaciformes; family Psittacidae; genus Amazona; species Amazona auropalliata. The sequence continues at coordinate 2,243 of JAUELQ010112373.1, forward strand.
TTTAATCGCGTTCTCGTCTAACTTTTTTTCGTTCTGGTTCAGTTGTTTCTCAGCTTAAAGCAAGTACATCCATACATCTATGATTCTGTAACGAGCATGTGTTGATTTAGAATTCAGGTCGACTTCGTCGCGAATTTTTGTTTCGGATACTCCTTCACATTTTTAATACTACGAACTATTGCCGTTTTGCCTTACAGTGCTCCGGTTAATGACGAAAGGAATAGCCCAATTGCTATTTTGCAATCCGTTCCATCTAATGTTAATAACGTTGAGGTAATGCTGTTCAATTCCTAGACTCATTTATTAACTTTCAAAAATGTAGGTCGAAAGGTTTCTGCAGCAGCTCAGTTTGGATTCTGTTGGTTTCACAGGCTATAAAATATTCAAATTTACCAGAGGTCTAATTTTGGACATGAGTAAGTGTTACGAGAGGTGTACAAAACGTTACTGCTCTTCATTGCAGATAGCAGGAGCTATGTCACTATGAATTAGTGCTCATTCAGTTTAGCAAATTGTGCTGAATTCGTACCTAAGTACAATTAAACCTTGAAAACTATTGATTTATTTTCTCCTTGAAAATGCACCATTTCCAAGTTGCATGTTCGACATAAGTAAACACCGGAAAAAATCCCTATGCATGTAAATTATCCGATGCAAAAGATAAAACCGTTCGTCCTTTTTAATTGAAGTTTAAATTATGGCGAAGCAAGAAAACAACGTAGTCAAATCCCTTCGTTTCTATATAATTTTGGAGAAACTTTTTCGCCATTTTGCCGATCGAACATGATAACGTTCGATGTAAATCCGTTCCTCTGAAGTCGTGGAAGATGTTTTACGTGATAATTATGTCAATCGTGTCTTATTTCGTTGCTTGCGTCGCTTCGACCAATCTCTTCTTCAACCCCACTTTTAATGAGACAGGTAATCCGATTTTGCACGAAGGAATTTGCAGTATTTTGTTGATTTGTAACAGTTCAATGTGTGTTCTACATGTGCTGGCCTCTGACGGTCTTCATCTTTCTGGAATTGACAAGAGAATGGCCGCAAATCATGAACGAATGGTACGAAGCTGACGTTACAGCTCTGAGGAATTATGGTTATCCAAAAAATTTGGGCAGGAAATTGAAAATTTTGTCTGTGATTATTATGTCTGTGGCATCAGTTATGGGTTATCACTTATGAATAATTAGTCTTGATGGATGGGTTGTTTCAGTTGAGTATATTTTGTCGATATCGAATCACGTAGTATACACCATTGATGATTTCGGCACTTTGGATGCGGAGATATATTTCCCACACGTTTTCCCTTATACATTTCGTTGTATTATGCCATACAGGTTGTGGATTGCCTGTTTAGTACAAGTACTCATGGAAAAACCAACATATTCAATGTTTTATGTTATGTTTCAGGTGGCTAGTGTAATTAGTATGCTCACTTGGAATTTCATAGACGTTTTCGATATATTATTAAGTGTCATTTAGTCGAACAGATTCAAGCAAATAACATTGCGGATGTTGGCTTGTGAAGAGGAAGCATTGGTAATTAGGTTAGTTCGTTCGGTTCATTCCGACGTAGGTACATTATTGCAGATTTTTCAAAAAAGTTATTGGATGGAAATCCGTGAAGACTACGACAGATTAGCGAAGCTTTGCAAGAAATTCGACTACAGCATACGTTACTTGTTAATTATGGCATTTGCGTCGAATATGTTTTTCGTCCTTGCTCAACAGCCTACAGTAAATGTCTGCGGCAGATAGAAATTTTTAATACACATATTTTTTAGTATCGATGACAACTTTATCGAAAAGTTTTATTTCTTCTTTCCTTTCGCGTTTTTAATATGCAGGACTGTAGCTCTTCTGCTTTTTGCGTCGACAATTAACGTAGAAAGCAAAGCGCCTGCTCAAATTTTTAACATTCAGTTCCGTCCAGTGTTTATAACGAAGAGGTAAATATTGCCTACTTTTCGATTCTTAATTAATTGTGTTTTTCAAATTCAGAGGTTTTCCATGCAAATAAGTTTGGATGATGTTGCACTATCAGGGAATAAAATGTTTAAAATCACCTGAGGATTAATTTTAGATGTAAGTGTTTTCCTTCAATGTCATATTCTTCAATTCTCATTTTAGGTCGCAGGAGCTATAGTTACGTACGAGTTAGCTCTGCTTCAAATGAACAAATTGTGAATATTAGCATTTTCAATCAAAACTAAGAAAATTAATTTGGCAATAAAGCGAAACAGATAAATGATAGTGTGCAAATAAGAGTGCAATGAATTTGGATGTAAATGATACGAAATGTAAATGAATACAGTTAAATGTTTACACAAATCTAGCAGCACACACTTCGTCATTGCATACTTCCGAAGGCAATTCCGTTAAAAATACCAAGGCGTTTCTACTTTGTCCGCTAACTGAACTTGCAGAAAGAGTAATACCGATAGTCCTAGAAATGAGAAAGAAAAACGGGAAGTAGAAATAAGAAGCATCACTCGGATTTCCTATGAACCTATAAAAAGTTTGTTCGTAGGAATTCGATTTCAAACTGGATATCACATACCGGATTCCGTTAAAAATTTGCGAAATAAGGAAAAAAATGTTACATGCGTAAGAAAGAAGGATGATTTTGGACGGAACGTCGTTTAAGTGCTTGCGTAACAAGCACAGCTTATTGTAATCGTTTCTAATATTTGCCCAAAATAATATTTCTTTGACCAAAAACATCGCAGGTTAGGTTAGGTTTGTCATTTGACAATTGAATTAATACGCAAATTAGGGTCATACCTCCACCAATAAGCAAAAAGCCGTATTTAATTATTTCTAGACGTTTATAAACTGTCATATCTTCTTTGAGGATATTTTTAATTGATAACTCCACTTTCATCCAATGCTGCATCAAGTTTGGCCATTTTTGAGCGACTTCGATGAATTGAAAAAGCATCATAAATGAGGAAAAGTAAAATATTGCTATGACTAAAAAATAAATATAGGACGTAAATTTTATTTGGCAGGCATTTATTGAAAATCTCACCCAATTTGTATGTAAAGCGCTTCGAATAATAAAAGAATAAATGAAATAAATTATATTAATCACAATAACCAACAAAATAGATAACGTGTAGAGAACTTTTACAGATTTCCACCGAAACCTCAAATTTATCTCGGAATCGTTTACTTCTTCGAGTGGCATAACTCCGAAATACTGACTGACCTTGTTCAGTTTTTTGAAGTATTCGTAGACTTTCGGTGCACTCATTTCCCTAAAACGACGTCGTGACTTCTAACCTTTCCTGTTCTCATAAATTCTACGATCATTTCGTTATCCACTCATCAATCTACGAATAATACTGACTTAAACGTTGATTACTGCGTTTGTTGTTTCGATATTGGTTTTAAATATAACTAGACACATACAAAAAATTAGATGTGTGGTTGACACGCGCGTAGGAAGTAAAACTAGTGTTGACGAAAGGGTATTGACTTATTTATGGTTTTCAGTATAACATACATACTTTTTAGAACATCTTTCTTGTTTTATTTGCATTATCGCATAAAACGACTGCACTGAATATCGTTAGAATCGAATTTCCAGTGCGAAGACGGGCGAAAATTAATTTGTTAAAAATTGGTGGATGCGCCGGAAGTGTCAATTCTGTAATTTCTCGTCACTAATTCGACTACTCATAACTTCTTCCTCGACATTTCCGTTTCGTGACGGCATCAGGGTTTTGGTTCATTTCAGTACCTATACATCGCAACATTGAATCGGTGACTAATGCCGAAGAATGTCACATTGAGATCTGACGTATGTGCATACATCAAACTCCTATGAGTAAATGGTGCATATTTAGTTAGGTAGGTGAGTCATATTTTCATGCCTTTTCCACCAGATTTTCCAATTTATTATTGGCTTTCTTCGAATTCGTTGTCACAATTATACATATTTAACAATTCAATTTTGAGTAACTCCTAAACGATTTTCCTTATTTTATTCTGAAATTTCAAGGGTTATATATTTGCGGGTCAACGACCAGCAAATATAATCAAAAGAAACGGCATCGCGATTTTGGTTCATTTGAGTACACATTGCAACATCGCATCGGTGACTGATGCCGAAGAATGTGACGTTGAGCTCTGTCGTACGTGCATACGTCACCCTGCAATGAGTAAGGGTCCACATTTAGTCAGGCAGGCCAGTTTAACTGCGGTCGTCGTACAGACGGCATCTGTGCGCGAATTTTCTGTAACTTTAATAATAAGTTCTTCGTTCATGTTTAATATAAAGTGCCCAATGGATTACCATACATCGAGAGGTTTCCGATGGATTTTTAAGAGCTGAGCAAAGGTTGGGGTTGATACAATTTTTATTTAAACACTTTTCTGCACAAGATTTTTCAATTTCCTCCTGGCCTGTTTCTGGTTTGTTATGCAAAATTATTTATAATAAGCATTAATTTTTGAGTGATTCCTGAACGAATTTCCTTATGTTAGATTGAAATTTCGAGGTTTAGTTTTACGAATACCAAGATTCGAAAGAAAACGGCATATTAAATAATTAGTAGTTTATTGTGACGTTGAGCTGTGACGTATGTGCATACGTCACCCTGCAATGAGTAAGGGTGCACATTTAGTCAGGCCACTCAAAGTGCGGTCTCTTTCTGCAAAGAGGAGGATTCGGATTTGTGAAATTTTTTTCTAAACAAGCTTTTGCCATTGGGGCTCTAGAAATTGCGTCAGCCGGCGTAAAGCGGCTTTTCGGGCGTTATAGATAAACAAGATCGCAAATATTTAATTGATACAGGTTCCCCAATTACATTATTGAACCGAAAAATTGCTGAAGAAAAAGATATGTTTGATATTCAAGAAGAAAATTTTAGTATTGTTGGCTTAAATGGAGAATCAAATGATACCAAAATTACCAAAAGCGGTTGGATTAATATAACACCTAACATTAAACAAAAATATTATTTGTTTGATTTTGATTTTAATTTCGATGGCTTAATAGGAATAGACTTTTTAGAAAATTGTGAAGGAGTTATTGATTTTGTAAATAAAAAACTGTTTTTAAAATTTAAAGAACTTCCATTATAATTTGTTGATGAATCATTAGAAAATCAAAAATCTATAAACTTATGTATTCCAGCGAGAACATATCAAACTGTAAAATTACATTCAAAGGAAGGAAATCTAAATGAAGGAATCTGTCCAAAATTATCACTAAAGGAAAATGTAAAATTAGCAAATTCACTCGTAACTGTAAAAGATGGTAAATTTATAACAACTATTGCAAATTTTTCACCCTTAGATGAAATTGTTAATATTCCACCGATTTCTCTTGAACCAATTACAAACCAAAATGGACATAAAGTAGAGGTAAATTCAATTAATGTGGAAAACAGAGAAAATAAAATAATTTCAGAATTAAGATTAAATCATGTAAATAAAGAAGAACAACAAGAAATTGTAAATTTATGTTTGCAATTTAAAAACTTATTTTATTTAGATGGAGACCCCTTAACGTTTACAAATGAAAGTAAACATACAATTGATACGAAAGATGCTAAACCAATATATTCGAAATCTTATCGATATCCTAAAATTCATAAAAGTGAAGTGATGAAACAAATTCAAGGAATGTTGGATCAAAAAATAAATCAGCCATTAGTAAGTCCATGGTCATCTAGTGTGTGGGTAGTTCCAAAAAAGTTAGATTCATGTAACATACAAAAATGGAGAGTAGTAATAGACTACCGAAAATTAAATGAGGTAACTGTTGGAGATAAATATCCCTTACCAAATATCGAAAATTTATTGGATCAGTTAGTAAAAAGTGAGTATGTTACAACATTAGATTTAGCGTCTGGCTTTCACCAGATCGAAATAAATAAAGAAGACACTCCAAAGACAGCTTTTTCAGTAGATAACGGTTATTTTGAATTTTTACGAATGCCGTTTGGTTTAAAGAATGCACCAGCGACTTTTCAGAGAGTCATGGACAATATTTTGTCAGCATTACAGAAGGAAATGGGTTTAGTTTGTATGGACGACATATAGTATTTTCATTAACACTCAACGAACACCTTTTTAAATTAAAACCTGTATTTCGAAGATTAGAAAATTTTAATTTCAAAATTCAACCATGTAAATTTGAATTTTTACGTAAAGAAGTGGTATATTTAGGACATATTGTAACAAAGGGAGGAATAAAACCTAATCCTCAAAAAGTAGAAGCAATAATGAAATTTCCAATTCCGAAAGATCCCAAAGACATTAAATCATTCTTAGGATTAGCGGGGTATTATAGACGCTTTATTAAAAACTTTTCATAAATTACGAAACCATTGTCCAAACTTTTAAAGAAAAATGTAGAATTTAAATTTGATGAACAATGTTTAAATTCGTTTAATAAAATAAAAGAAACTTTAACATCTTCACATATATTACAATATCCAAATTTCGAGGAAGAATTTATATTAACAACAGATGCAAGTAATTTCGCTATAGGATCAGTATTATCTCAAGGCAAATTAGGAAATGACTTACCAATAGCATACGCATCAAGAACTCTAAATGGAGCTGAAAGCAGGTATTCCACAATTGAAAAGGAATTACTAAGTATAATATTGTCCGTTAAACATTTTAGACCATATATTTATGGAAGAAAATTTAAACTTGTTACTGAACATAAACCATTGTTGTGGTTATTTTCAATAAATGATCCTGGTTCACGTTTAGCAAGATGGCGTTTAAAGTTAGAAGAATACGAGTATGAGATTATTCACAAATCTGGGAAGACTAATAAAAATGCTGACGCACTTTCAAGAATCAATATAAATGCTCTAAACCCAGAAGAAACAGAAACTGCTTCAGAAAATGAAGAAACGCAAGACGAAAAATTTATCCGTGGATTATATGAATTTTTAGAGAAACATAAACAGGAGTCATTAATTGATTTTAATAAAATTAAACAAATTAATGATAATGTAATTTTTGTAGCACACACCGATATCATAATGCTAATTCCAGAAAATGAAAATCCTGAAATACCACACATTAAAACATTGATAAAAGATAGTTGTCCCGATCCAGAAAATCAAAAATTAAATCTAACTGAATTTTTAACAATAAAACAAAGTTTGAAAATCAAGAACAGGAAATATTATATCGTTAAAATACAAAATTTTAAAATTGGATCAATAGGTATAAAAGAATGTTTTAGAATACTCGGGATGTTGAAAGATCAGTTACCAGAAGGTAACTATTATTTAAATACAATTAAGCATTTACCATTTTTAGATATGTTAAGTTACTTTTTTAAAAATAAAAATTGATTATATTCAACATATGTCATGATATTGTGAGAGTTCCACTGGAAGAAAACAGACAAAATATTCTAGAAAATTATCATTCCAGTAAAACTTCTGTACACAAGGGAATAAATGAAACATTTAGAAGAATTAGAGATCGATTTATATGGCCCATTCTGAAATCAGATGTGGAGAAATTTGTAAAAACTTGTGACATTTGTAATAGAACAAAAACTAATAGAAAGAACAATGATTATCCATTAGTAATAACTGAAACTCCCGATAAACCATTTGAACACATAAATATTGATTTATTAGAAATTGCAAGAAAAAATACGTTGTTAACAATTGTAGATAATTTTTCAAAATATGCACAAGCATATCCAGTTCCATACAAACAAGCAATTTCAATAATTGAAAAATTACTTCTGTATTTTCAACATTTCCCAATTCCTAAAAGAATACACGCAGATTTAGGTTTAGAATTCGACAAGTATTACCTGAAAGATTTATCAAAGTTATATAAGTTTAAACTAACATATAGTAGCGTTGCTCACCCTCAATCAAATGGTGTAGCGGAAAGATTTCATGCGACTCTTTTAGATTGAATAAGAGCGTATCGTTTAGAAAATCCAAATCGATCTATATCAGATAGTATTCCATTTTGTATTAAATCATATAATCGAAGTAAATCAAGTTCGACGAAATTTACCTCTGAAGAAATAATATTTGGACATATTAGAGACGAAGAAGATGATAAAATATTTTACGACCAATCACAGTTACAAACTGAATACGTAAATCAAACCAAGAATATTGCAAATTTTATTTACAATCAAGTAAAGAGTAATATTGAACATGCTAAAGAGAAATCCAAAGAACGATTTGATAAACATGTAGGTAGCAATAAAGAAAAGAACAATTTGCAAATCGATGAAAAAGTGTTTAACCAAGATATAAAATCTATTGAAAAGGAATTGAAAGAACAAAGAGAATCTAAATATTTTTACGAATTACAACTGAGCATTTTAGGCATTATTGAAACAGTTATTGAATCGAATGCAATAATTTTAGACCAATTAAATGATATAATAAATAGCATAACGTTTGCAAGATTAAAAATCCTTCATCCTTCTTTATTCAACCAACATTATTACTTAACGAATTAAATAAATTTCCTTTGCAATTAACTAATGGAAATTTACCGTTTCCTCCGAATCATGATAATTTGGCACTGTTAACGAGTTTAATAAAAATGGAAGCATTTCAAACTGACGAGAGAATTGTTTATATTCTACACATACCAGTTGTTGAAACGTCAGAGTTTGATTATTATCAGGTGTATTCTGTTCCTACAAAAGACAACAAAACTGGATTGTTTTACACGTTTATGCCCATCTACAAATATATTGTAATATCCAGAGATAGTAAGCAATATATCTCAGTTAATAAAGATGATTGCTCAAAAACCAGAGACAAGGAAGTGTTGTGTTATAACAGTTTTCCAAAGACTTTATCACCTGATTCCCCATGTGAAGTGAACATTCTGAAGGAATCAAGAATAACTGCGAATTGTCAAAAAACTTATTGTGGCTATAGACGATTATAATGTTCAGAAACTTAGTGAAAATAAGTGGTTATTAGTTGTATCTGATGTATTACCAATTTCGATAATTTGTCCCGGACTAAGCACTATAATTGAAAAGATTAAGGAAAATTCGTTAATGACATTAAAATCAAAATGCAGCGCATTTGTGGGATCAACTAGGATTTACACAACTTTATATGAAAATGAAACAATATCTTTACCCCTTTATATACCACAATTAGAGTATGATTATTGTGAACATTTACCGAAGAAAGAAGAACTTGAATTCAACTTGAAACCTATTAAAATTATTTGTGCTCGGCTGAGTATGGAACGCCAAAGTATTTTTTACTACCGGTATTAAAAATTACTTTTAAAACAAGGAGTATGTCATCATAATTGACTTCAACTAGCAATATCTGCATTTTTAAACTTACAAATTGTCAAGTGTCACCAAAGCTCAATTCAACATAAATAATTTCTCATATTTCTACTGTTGGTTTCCAAACTTATTACAAATACAATATTATAGATTTTAGGATATGTTCAATGTCAGAAATTAAAAATTTTACTCCATGTTTTATGTATGTTGTAGAATAGGTGAAAACCAGACAAAACAATTCTGTGAGATTTTTTTGCTGCAATTTTGAACTTTGAATTGAACTGCAGATCATTTTGCTGCAACTGTTTAAAACATAATCTGAAAATGAGACGAATTTTAATGTTTAGAAGAAATAGCAAATTATTTTAACCAAAAATTCACAAAAAGAATAACCAAATAAATTATTTTGATTGGGAAATAAAAATAATCTAATAATTATCACCGGAAATTGGTGTTGACTGAAACAAGTTTGATGTATTTGTAAAAGATTTTATTTCCAACCTTTACTGTAAGAAAAATTATTAAGAGCTCCTGCTGTTTCATATTGCCCTTAGTTAACTAAGTTTAAATATGTCCGAAATATAATTTATCGATAGTTCAAAGAAAAAAAAGCAATACAAAATACACATTGTTGAATTTTTCATTCTACAAATAAGAGCACAAATTTTATTTTATAGCTTGAAAAGTAACAAAAATTATGTTTGAAAGTCAAACTATTTTCAGTGAAATAAATAATTTTGTTAAATAGGCATCGTCACAACATCAAATGTTTTAATACGGATCAAGAAAATTTTTAGTTTTTAAATTATGAACTGTACTTAAAAAATACAAATTAATTAAAAAATACAATAATTTCTATTTTATTCAATTTTATTTGTTGCATTATATATGTTGCCGAATTTTTGTGTACCTAAATAAAAATTACTATTTTGTTTCCACATTTTAGACTTGGGGCACCGTTGAATTTTCGGAATAGAAATTGTTGAATTTAATTTTCAGACTTCGCTTTAATTTCCAACTTGAAAATTGTCCTAGAAACTCCCACCTCTAAATGTGTAGGTCAAATGTTCCCGGCCTACTATAATGGTCCATCTAGTCTCGATAGACTCGGCTTCGGTGGTGAAGATCGTTGGCGCCGAAAATTAACTGTAAAGGTTATGTATTATGTAGTTTATGTTTTCAAGTGCAAGCAAAAGCTTTTTTCTCTATCTACCTAATAAAAGGTAAGTTTCTTTCCATTACCAAAACCCAACATAATTATACAATATTTTACATAACTTTGAAGGCATTGATACAACAACAAATATAGGAGAAGATGGCAAGTGACGATAGCATTGCAAGTAGGATTATGCGAGCTGCTCAAGCTGTAGCTGCAACATCAACCAGAGAAGAGAGATTTGCAAATATTGTTCAGGTAACTAGAGACCAATTCAGACCGAACGTCCGTATCAGAAACAATGCAGTTTCAACTTCAGCAAAAAGGGGTAGGAAGAAGAAAGATTCTTATTCAAAGAAAGTTCTTCTAATAAGATTAAGTAAAGCAGACTTTCTTCCACCTTTATACGAACAGAAATATTTAAAAATGAGGGGTTTGGGTAATTATTAATTATGATATAACTATTTTATTTCTAACATTATTTGTTTTAGGGTTACTTCCAAAAATACTTGTAATTAAACGTCACTGGTGCATGGAAAGAATCAAGCAAGCAATTTTGACATTGCTTGATCCCCATGTGCGAAATCTGCTGCAGATATCAGATTTTAATATAGCGACAGTGAATAGTCAAAAAATGCTCAATAAACTGGATGCTAGGTTGGAACCTCCAGATATAGAAAAAGCATTAGGTGCAGGATTGATCATAGTTGTGCCTAAAAAGGACCTCCCTTCAGATTTACCAATAATATCAGCAGAGCAACCTGAATCATTCGACCAACATCACGAAACCATCTATTGTTTCTGATTTTGATAGTAAGAAGGAATACGTTTGAAATATGAAGGTTTTTTAAGTTTCCTGTGTGCAGATGATGGTATACCACAAGCTGCATCCATGAGTAGACGATCACAGCAGTCAACCTCAATTATTCAACCTAATTATATGTTGACATCGCATGTGCTAAACCAGTCAGCTGAGTTAGAAGGATCTCATGAAGAATTCGATTTTGACATTACCATAATGGACAATGATAACTCATTAGGAGACACTATGCAACTTCTAGGTGAATATAACAATTTACACTTACAGTTCTGCCATTGGATTATTTCGCCATAACAATAATTAAAAATCGGACATAAAAATGACGCCACTACCACTCATTTTTTTCAGGTTGCAGTGAGAATAGAATACAATTTCCAAAATTGGATACTGAAGCAGAAGTGACATAGCGAGAGATAAAGTTATGACTGAATGAATGAAATGGATATTACTGAGAAACGGTTATGTGTGAAATTTAAAGATGAAGTGGGTATTGATGCTGGTGGGCTTCTTAATGAGGTTTTCACAATTTTTTGGAAGAGTATTTTTGAAAGCAACGATTTTTTTTTGGGAACTGATGTCTTAGTTCCTTATGTCAAATTGTTTAAATCCGGAGAGTTTAAAACTAAATTCGTTACCCTAAAAAAAATTCTAGGGCATATGCTTTTATTGACAGGAAAAATTCCACCGCCACTATGTTTGTATACACTGACTGCCCCGTCGAATAAAACAGATGACTACGTGAGCAATGAAAATGCTCTACTTAATGATTTCTTTTTGTTTCTAACCCTGCCAGAAAGAAATTTGGCCAAAAAAGCTTTTACAAATTTTGGAAAACTAACACCTTCTGATGAAAATCGTCTTATGACATTGTATACAACATATGGCCTTGTGAATGTCCGTCCGACCAAAAATGACATCCGAGAGCATTTATTATTATTAGCTGAGAATACTATAGTCAAAAATACAGCTGATCTGTACCAAAAACTGAAGGAAGGTTTACTTAAGAACATCGAAGAATATTTGACCAATATTCCCTTTGAAGATTCTTTAGTTTTTTGGAAAAGCCTACAAGCAAACCCGGAAAAGGTTCCTGAAGTTCCCAGTAATGAAGAGGACAAAATATTTTACTTTTTACAAAATTATATTTTAGGATTAGATTGCAAGGCTCTGCAAAAAATTTTATTGTTTGTAATTGGGTCAGTTCAGTTACCCGATCAAATTAGAGTTGATTTCAACACTAATTTGGGAATTGCAAGGAGACCTACGGTTGCTACTTGCTCAAAATTATTAACTGTAAGTTGTATGTAAGAGACCCAGCATGAATTTAATGAAGAAATGAATGCATATTTGTCATCAAATGACTCTTTTACCTATGATACATACTAAAAAGCTCTGTTTCGTCTCGATTTAAACCTACACATTGGATGTTTTATTTATTTTTTTGGCGTTCAATAAATATCGTACAAAACAAGAAACAAAATGGTTTTATTGTAGCAAAATGTTACAGCATTGAATAAATTTGTCTTGACACTCTAGATTATTCTCGACAATAACATCAATTTCTTCTTTCTGATTATTTGTAAGCTGAATATTTGCTTCGAATGAGCTAGGTTCTTGCACTCCATGTTGTTCTTGAAATTCACCACCATGAACCCTTTCTAAGGCTGATCGTGCACGTTCAACAATACTTCTATTTTGTTGGAATATTTCCGTAACAGCCGCATGTGAACTGTTAAAGTGTGTCAACATTCCATCTATCCAAATTTGTCTTGGACTTTTCCTATTTGCAGTTCGGATTTTATGGAAATTCCATGCTTCTTGGAATTGGTGTACTGCTGGTAAATCAGTTGAATAAGGTATCGGTGTCCATCATCGTCAACTTGCAGCAACCCCTCATCTTCCATTTTGTATAGTTCAGTGTATATTTTATGCAGAACTTCTTTGTACACGTCTCTCCGCAATCGTTCAATTCCTTGATTGTGTACTGACTTGCCAGCAATATGGCTACCACGTCCTAACCCTCTTATTAAATTCATAAAAATAGCAACATATTCGTTTTCATAACCATGATCTGACCGAACTCTGGATGGCAAGCCATAATCTGCAGCAGCAGATACAAAGAGATCTAAGACAGGACCAGCTTGCATGGAAACCTTGCAAGATAAGTATACTATAAGCCGGCTGTATCCATCAATGCATCCATGCACTGTCAATCCCCAACTAAGGCATAAAGCAAACCACATGTTATGGTTCAAAACATGCACAAAAGACATAACTAACCGACTTAATTTTAGATTTGCATCCATGTGCCACAGTGCATTTGATGTAGTTACTTTTATAGATGTAGACCATCTGGTTGCAGTTCCCGCAGGTTCAATTTCATTCATCATAGCTCGAATTCGCTTTCTTTGGACAATTATGCCGTCAGCTCTTAGGTAACCCCACATCATCTGATATTATAATGTGATTTAAGAAAAAAGGGTTTTGATTTAATGTATTTTAATGTAGGTCATTACCTGCCTCTGAACCACAATTAGGATGTCTTGAACATTGTTCCCTTAAAATTTTTAAATTTTCTTTCCTTAAAAGTTTACATATGGTACTTTGTGAACATTTAAAATGTCTGGCCATTTGTTTCACAGTGAAATTCTCATTTCATCATAAGTTCTAACTGTCCAGCAGATATACTAACAGTGGGTCTCCCTTTTCCTGCAATAAAATAATGGCTTACAAGTACAGTAAATCTAGTTTGCACTTTTACCTAAGCAGAGTCTCTCAGCTGCATATTGTTCATCTTTCTCTCTGTTATTATTAGCCAAAGAAAGTATGTTAGACATAGAATCTGACAACATTAGAAATGTGTCTTCTGAAGCATATTCTTGTATGCGTCTTAAATTGTTCGTACTGGAATGTAAAGCTGTAATACTGTTAGAATCAATCGTATTATCGATGTTGTAATTGCGACAAGCATATCCAATTACTCTTCGTATTCTACCCAGAACAAGTGAAATTTGCTCAGGAGAAGGACGCTCCATTTCGAGGAGAAAACTGAAAAGTTCACTCTTATATTACTTATACTATTTGTATTTTTGATTTTTTGTCTTGCCGTCTATTGTGTTGTGTAGCAGATAACTGACAGATGACAGCATTGACATCGGTACATCGGAACTAATATGTTAGAGATGGGAGTTCAGCGTTTGATATTGGTAATTCAGTGAATTTTTAAGTTTCAAATTCAAACTTTTTCAAAGTAGAAATTCGGAAAATTTCTAAATTAAAAATAAAAGTGGTGTTCCCTGCAGAGCCCAGTTGAATTTTAAATGAAGAAATTGAAACATAATTCTTATTTAGATCTAAAATAATTGTAAGTTCCAATAAAACAGAGAAATTGTAATTTAGTCTATTTAAATGTTGGCGATTCAAGGCGGTGTCACGAAAATAAAATCCTAATAATTTCCAAATTGATGAAATCGCTGTTATTTTTCATTAAAAAAATTACACATTTGTGGTTCAATAAATAAAAATGTCCAGTACTAGTAAGATCAATTATTTGTAAAATAAGACAATACCAAATGGCCTTTTTTATTGAAAACGCGTCGCAGTTATTTTCTATCAAGAGAATTGGTTTTGACAGCGTTATTTTAAATATATAAATTAAAAATAGTCGTTCTAATGTTATTTTACATTGAAATTGAGGTGAATTAAAATAAAGATTCAATTTTTTGACACATTTTTTAAAGTGTAAATATATAGTTATTATTTAATTCTACGATGAAAATATGCGCTGTTTGTATATTTTCCACTCAAATTCACGCAATTAAAAAGCAAAACGGCGTGCCATAGCTGAGGTTGTTATTGTTTTTTGCGCGCTGCCAAAAACACCGAGCGGAGTTCGGAGCAGATGACTTTTTTGTCTTGCAAATGTAGCAGTTGAGTATGGTTGCTGAATTGTGCGCTTGCTGAATTGGAGATACATATTGTGGGTGAGTGCTAGCTCATTTAATTGTAAGACGTAGTTCACGGACATTAATGTTATCTAATTGCAAGGTTAGGCGCATGAGTGATTTATTGATTTAGTGATATATTAAGTGATAACTACGATTAACTACCCTCATTGTATCGGCATTATTATTTAGTACGATTTTGGACAATTTGACTTGCGGCAAATTTGCTTATTTGCGGTCATCTCTACATAAACAGACGCCTTTTGGTCAGGTTACGACATGCATTTGATTCGGACTGTTTTATGACTTGTGGTTTCATACCGAATGTAGTGACAGTTAGCCTAACGATAGTTTAGGGCGAACTTATAATAAATCTAAAGTGTACTTAGATAGAATTAGTGCTCAGGTGTGTTTTTCCGTTTTACACATTAAATAAAAACGAGGCTACGATTCACCTCACCAATAAGTGGTAAACGGTTGCTGGCACGAATTAAATAAAATAAGTTTCTCGGTCTCATTCAGGTTGAAATAACGTTTCACAGGATTAGGATTGTTCAATCCAATTCGATACGAAACTGGAGTTTATGATTCATTTTGTAATAGGCGAAGAGTTGTAGAATTTTCAATCGAATTACCCTTAGGTAATATGTAACAATTTTCTCTCTATCGTGAACAAACCGTAGCTAGTCAATGTCGCGTTATCAAAAATAATCAGTTGCATTAAAGGTCTAATTTAAAACTGTGTAATATACATTTTGAAGCACAAATTTTAAATGTGTATTTCCAAATTGGATATATTCGTTGGGCACTTATTTCAAAATTACAAGTGGTCTTTTCCTATCTTCGTTTAGTTTGAATCGGCACAAACAAAACTCTCGTTTTAGGTGTGTATTGAAAAAAACTTCGTGAGTCAACATTTTGATTTCTGGTCTTTTCTGTTCCAAAAATCTCGGGCTATCAATTTAAAAAAACTACTAAATTAATCTTTGATAAATGCGTTAGTTGCTTCGGTTTTGGTTTTAGATATAACATGGCAAACAAGAAAATTTATTTTCTCGTTCAAATGATTTTATTTGTTGTGTTGTTTCGAAAAGGTGTTCACATTCTTGGTACAATTTGGTACATACCTAAAAAAATTAAATAACATTTTTTTTACGGTTTCAGTACAAACCGTTACGAAACCGTTTCTTTTAAACGTGACCAAAATTGCGGTAATATCAGTTCGTAGGACATTATCATACATGTAATCTATGAATCATGATGTTGTAATAGGCGAAGATTTGCAGAATTTTCAGTCGACTTACCCTTAGTAACAATTTTCTCTCTATTCTAAACAAACCGTATCCTGTCAATGCCACGTTATCAAAAATGAACAGTTGCATTATTCGTCTAATCTAAAACTTAGCAGTCTAACATTTGAGGTATTAATTTTAAAATTTCAAATGTTTACCTCCAAATTGCACATATTCGTTGGGCAATTATTCAAAACTGCAAATGGCCTTTTGCTCTCCTCATTCAGTTTGGATCCGCACAATGAAACCAAGAACACTTTCGTTAATACGAATATAAAGTACGACGTGGTGTGTATCGATATGAAATTGTGACTCAACATTTCTAATATAACAAATAGCAGCATCAAAATGAAATACAGTTTGACAGGGGCTGCTAAGAGAAAATCAAAAAACCCTTCAGCCTCCAAAAAACCAACATATCAAACCAAAATTCCAGTGGAAAACAAGAGTGATGGGTGCAAGGACAGGAGTCAGAATTTAGCCAGCAGCACTACGATTATGACACAGTGTCTCAAAAGACAGATGCCACAGGGATGCTCCCTTAAGCTTTTGCTTTCACCTAAAGCAAACTTCACTCCACTGTTGTTCTGCCAGTTGGAAAGATTACCCTAAAGTTAACATATTTCTGTAGAAGAGATCCACAAGTGTTTTTACAGGCTGTTCTTATCATTGGGTAAAAAAAGCTTTGCAGTTGCTCAAGCACCTGCAGGGAAGCAGTCTCTGCTCCCTGCCACAGCCTGC
>JAUELQ010334414.1:0-15769 GCA_032357765.1 Amazona auropalliata
TAAATCACTCAAGGCTCAGTCCTCCCTTCCTCCTCAGGCAATTATTCAAGGCTAGCAGATGGCCCCTTATCACTTTTAGGAATAGTAGTTCTATTTACATAGGTGCTTAGAAGAACAGTAATTGGATAGAACAGCTGCAGCATGTTCCCTTTATCAGTTCTCCCTTTCTCTATGTCCTATAGCAAATTCTTTTGCTTATAGACATTCATTATGGTATTTCTTTGTTCCAACAAAATCTTGGTTAAAGTTTCTAAAGCGACAGTTTTGTTACAAGATATTATACATCCAACAACTAACATCCCAACCACAATCATTAGCAAAACATTGATTACTTGTTTTAATAATTCTCTAAGCCATCCTGACAATCCTACACCCTGTAGTCCCATGTCCAGTGGGCTTAACCACTCTTGTAGTTTTTCCCATATTTTGTTGTAATTCTCTAATCATTTGATTCCAGTGCCCATTGTACTCACATATTGTTTATATGTATTTGTTGGCCTATATGGAATATATAATTGCCAATCTATTCTTAAATCTTAATAAACAATACCCTAGTCCGTAGTTTCTCACATTTGAGATTACTGGTTGTCATGGTTTAAGGCCCTCACGCAGTTCTACTCACTCGCTCCCCCCTCTTTCTTCCCCAGTCCCAGGGACATGGGGAGGAGAATCGAAAGAATGCAACTCCCACAGGTTAAGATAAAAACTCTTTAGTAACTAAAGTATAACACAAATCACAGCTGCTACCACCAATAATAATAATGACAACACAAATACAAGGAAAGAATACAAGAGCTCGCCAACTAATTTCCACCCAGCCCGACCGAGCAGTGGCCCCCATCACCTCATACCAAGCTCGACCACGCAGTGCAGCCCCCACCCTTCCGGGTCTCTGCTCTCCGTCTCTACATCCCGGGCATGACGTGCTATGGTATGGAATACCTCTTTAGGCAGTTTGGGTCAGGTGTCCTGTCTCTGCTTGCTCCTGGCCTCCTCCCAGCTTCCCCTCCTCCCTGGCAGAGCATGAGGCTCAGAAAGTCCTCGGCCAGCCAAAACATTCTAAGCCATAACTGTAAACACTGGTGTTATCAGCACTGTTCCCAAGCCGAAAACCAAAAACACAGTGCTGCACCAGCTACTATGAAAAAGAAAAAATGACTGCTGCTGCTGAACCCATGACAGTATTTCACACCAGCAAGGTCCAAAGAACTCAAACTCTGTGACAAAATGCAGCAGTTCTAAAATGTTGCAACGGTTCTAGCAGCTGTCATCATTTTGCAGCAATCAGACAGATCCTAGTCAGTACCAGAGACAAGCAGAGGGAAAAGCAGGGGACTGCTGCATGAGCAGGGCATGGCTGAAGCAAAGCCCGAAGCGGAAACAGAAGAAAACAGACACGTGCTAGGCTGCAGGGTTTATTAAATGCCAGGTTGGAACAAAATACTTGGAATTAAATGCCAGGTCTTAGCAACACGAACGTGTCATCTTCCTCCCATTGTGATAACCATAGCTGCTCTTCTTCCAAGCCTTCAAACGACACATGGTGGTAACTATGGCTGCTCTTCTTCTAAGCCTGCAAACTCCAGCCCGTGAATTAGTCAGTGGAAGGCCAACGTTCTGTCTCAGTGTAACCACTCCTTCTTCTTCTCCAGCGTCTTCTGATAATCAAAGTGTTAAGGGCAGACGCTTCCATATTGCACCCAAAAGCTTGCAGGCGGGGCTGTCACATTGTGCTGACGTTCCTGCTGTACCAGTGGGTTGTGTTTTGTACCAGACTCCTTGGCCTTAACAAAGGGCTGCTGAGGAACAGGAGGCTTGGCACAGAACTTCCTTCTGAATCACCTATCAGAAGCAAGCAGTTGTTTCAGTATATTAGACCATACAGTTTGGATCTACAAATGCATTCTTACTTCAGACTAAAAAGCATAACCTTGCTTATGGATACTCTTTAGTAGTAATTGAGAACACTATTTCAAAATGCTTACCGTATTTTCCACAACGGCTTCAGCCCCATATAACAATGGCACTGAGGTCCTGATTGAGCGTTGGACAGTTCTTTCTATGCACACAGTTCTGTTCAGTGTCAAAATGTTGCCAAGATACCCCAGTTCAGTTAAACACTGAAGTGGACTTTCAGCCAGACCTCCACTGACAGTGCTGCTTGTGAATAAAGATCTGTTTCTGCGGCACTCCTGAAGGAGCTGAGCGTTGGCTTCTGCTAGTCTCTCATTAGCTCTGAAACATTCAGAAATATACAGAGAGTCATCTTTAGTAGTAACACTTTCGCAAAGCTACCCTCCAGGTCTGTGACTATTATTTGACTTTTGAAAGTGAAAGGGATTAAGAGCATCCAAAATAAGAGCATTGCTTGATTTGAGTTTTTTTGGAGCTTGCTTCCAAGAAGTGACACTACCTGCAAGGAGTAGCAAGAGTTACCAACACTTAGGACTTCTCAGCATTAGGGCTTCAAAGCAGCCTGTGAATGCCATGTGTTTACATAGCTTCTTCTGAAAGGTACATCACCTTCCTTAAGAACTCTGAGCTAGTCTCCCTTTCCCAAGGAAAGATCAAGCCTCAGACATGCTGCTAAAATGAAGTCAGAAAAGATTTTCTTTTTTCTTTTTTTTTGGCTTCACAGAATCCGTATCTGTTCTCTGAAAGGCCTATGCTTATTCAAGCAATAAGGGACATGAAATTTATCTTTTCTGCCAGACCCTGAATAAGAGGAGGAGATGACTAGAGATTGACAAAAAGACTCAAGGAGCTTAAAAGATGACCTGTTAATGCCATGATCAGTGGTACTGCTGGAGCACTAAAGAAACAGCTGTAATGAAGGGGAAGGGTCTGAAGACACATTCCCAACAAATGTGCCATCTTACACTTAACATATGTAATGCTGACGAGATGTAGGAGAGGGATTTTAGGAGGAAAAGGCATGAGGAAAAAGTAGTGTCTTATTACCACTCCAAAAAAGCATGCACTCACCTTTCCAGTTTGTTTGATAAGCATCTTCTAAAGTTTACTTCCTTTCCATACAGCGTTTTGTACCTTTCCAGTTTCTTACTCAGGGATCCTTGTTGTAAAATACTCTCTTGGTAGATGTTTTGTGTGTTCTCCGCTTCACACTGAAGATCTTTTAATTCGCGTCTCATATCAGAAAGACTGTCTCTGACTTGTTCTAATCTCTCCTGGGAAACTGCCTGTTTCTGAAGCAAATAATGCACTTTCAACAACCGCAAAGAAAAAGAGAACTCTCCCTGCTAGTGAATTGCACATGCTGAATTTCAGGGGCCCCGCTTTACTCACTGAGGCTAGTGTGCCTCCTCACTACCATCAGCCATCAAGGCAGAACCCTGGAAATACCACAAGAGATAATTTTTTGTTCAGAAAGAACCCCCCCCTCTTGCTGAAACTTAGAGCTAAATTATTTTTCATCAAAGCTACTCATGAAAGAACACTGTTTCTGGCACAGAGAAAAGGATTCCCATAAGTTACAACACCAATTCAAAGATGAGCACTGAGAACAAGACCAGTATCCAGTGATACTCCCCAAAAGCTGCAAAATGGAAATCTACCCCGGGCAAGCTGTCGATTCAGGGAACTTGCAGCGCATTGCACACACATAAAAGCACTCTGGCCCAACCATATTCCCTTCTCTGACCACACTCCAGGAAAGACAGCACTAACACACAGAATCAGGCATCAAAGTTAAAATACGAGAAAATGATGACCATAATGGAAATCTATAATAGAAACTACAGCCACATGTGGAAAATCCACATACCTGCAAAAACAGCTTGACTTTTTCTTCTTTTTGTCTTATTTCTTGTGCGGCTCGTTCCTCTACCTCTCTTCTGTATTGCTCTATCTGGCTACGGTCCACCATGTTAGCCTCCAAATGATATGTGAGCTTGGCCACCTCTTCTTCCAGCTGGCGTTTGCTCTCCTCCAGTTTCTCATGGCTCTCACGCACGATGGACAACTCTTCCCGCAAAATGCGATTTTGTGCTTTGAGCTCCAGGCCTTTTTTAAACTCTTTCTCCAGCAGATTGTTAAGTTCAGCAACCTGTAGATGGCAGACAGAGAAGGAGGTAGAGAAGGGGCAGAGGGAGGAAACTGCAGAAGGGATTGGCCCTCAAGACTGTAATTACCATCTGCTAACTCAGTATTAAAACTAAAGTGAAGCCAGGAACTTCTTTTAAAACAAGCACAGCTTTCCCATAATTTCTGATAGCCTTCCTCAGGTTCCACATCGTGTCGTGGGAAACAGTGACACCATTCAGAAGAACAAAACCTGAGCTGCTTTCCGCTCAGCTTATGCTTAAGAGAGAGCTCAGGGGCCGATCTCTCCCCAGTTGCACATATTCGGTTTCAAGGGTCTGGCTTTTACTCAGTGAGCGCTCTGGCCCAGCCATATTCTTTTCTCCCACCACACTCCAGGAAAGACAGCACTAACACACAGAATCAGGCACCAAAAATAAAATACTAGAAAACGATGACCGTAACAAATGGATAATAGCAACCACAGACACGTGAGAAAACCTGCGAAACGAGATTGACTTTTTGCGTTTCACGTCTTTTTCCTTGTGCAGCTTGTTCTTTTACCTTTGTTTTGTACTGCTCTGTCTGGCTGCGGTCCACCATGTTAGTCTCCAAATGATGTTTGAGCTTAGCCACCTCTTCTTCCAGCTGGCGTTTGCTCTTCTCCAGTTTTTCATGGCTCTCACGCACGGTGGACAACTCTTCCTGCAAACTGCGATTTTGTGCTTCGAGTTGCAGGCATTTTTTAGACTCTTTCTCCAGCTGCTGGGAAAGGTCACCAACCTGCAGGGGAAAAAAAATCTGAGATGCTCATGGGGAATCAAACACACCCACACCTAGGCCCCTCTGGTTTCCTCAGAAACCATGTATCATGCTTTAGACGAATTTTTATATGCTGTCACCACAGTCAAAGCTTCAGTACAGAACTGACAGGACAAGACGCAGATACTCTTATGTTTTACATTGCACTTAAAGATTAATTAAGTAGTTGTCATGGGTTCAGCAGCAGCAGTCATTTTTCTTTAAGCAGTAGCTGCTGAACCCATGACAGTAGTGGTCAGAAGGCAGCTTTTACAACAGTCGTGGAGGAAGATGCATTCTCTTTAGGTCAAAGCTGCTGATTATTTTCAAGACTTTGCAGGGAATATGAGACTTGCAAAGGGTCCCAACGGTCATCTGTAGCTGTGTCTTCCTCTTCCTCCCACTCTGGAAACATACCTTTTCTACACCAAGTTAACGGATAGCATCATAGAATCATAGAACAGTTAAGGTTGGAAAGGACCTAAAGATCATCTAGTTCCAACCCCCCCGCCACGGGCAGGGACACCTCCCACTAAACCATGTCACCCAAGGCAAGGTCCAGCCCGGCCTTGAACACTGCCAGCAATGGAGCATTCACAACTTCCCTGAGCAACCCATTCCAGTGCCTCACCGCCCTCACAGTAAAGAATTTCTTCCTCAGATCCAATCTAAACTTCCCCTGTTTACGTTTTAACCCATTACCCCTTGTCCTCTCACTACAGTCCCTCATGAAGAGGCCCTCCCCAGAATCCCTATAGGCCCCCTTCAGATACTGGAAGGCTGCTAGGAGGTCTCCACGCAGCCTTCTCTTCTCCAGGCTGAGCAGCCCCAACTCTCTCATCCTGTCTTCATAGGGGAGGTGCTCCAGTCCCCTCATCATCCTCGTGGCCCTCCTCTGCACTTGTTCCAACAGTTCCATCTCCTTTTTATGTTGAGGACACCAGAACTGCACACAGTACTCCAAGTGAGGTCTCACAAAAGCAGAGTAGAGGGGCAGGATCACCTCCCTCGATCTGCTGGTCACGCTCCTTTTGATGCACCCCAGAATACAGTTGGCTTTCTGGGTAGCGAGAGCACATTGCCGGCTCATGTTCATTCTCTCATCAACCAACACCCCCAAGTCCTTCTCCGTGGGGCTGCTCTGAATCTCATCTCTGTCCAACCTGTCCCTGTGCCTGGGATTGCTCCGACCCAGGTGGAGGACCTTGCACTTGGCACGGTTAAACTTCATGAGGTTGGCATCAGCCCACCTCACAAGCGTGTCAAGGTCCCTCTGGAGGGCATTCCTTCCCTCCAACATATCAACTGAGACACCGAGCTTGGTGTCATGTCCTGTCTTTTATTTAAGAAACGTGAACAGCAACAACAAAAACTCAAGGAAACTAGCATAGGTAAGCACTTCAAAGAGTGCCTTAAGAGAAAGCAGAAACTTGACATTTGAAAGCACCTAAACGTAGTGCCCTTCTGTGTCATTCAAAAAAACGTCTCTTCCAACAGCCACACAAATACCTTACTTGTGGACTAAAAATGAGCCACTGCAAAGGAAGTTGACTCTTTCTACAGTAACACCTGAAAACAAACGTAGCTCTGAAACATGGCTGCTTTAGGAATAATGCTGAGCAATGAGCAGAGTAGATAAAACGTCACGTTACTGAACAGCCAGAGCAACCTCAAAAGCACTTTATGGAACTCTACCGCTGGGTCCCCACGGCTAAGAAAAGATGGGCTCAGACAGCTATTAGTGAGCAATGTTACAGAATTTTTTCTGCGTCACCTCATTCCATCGTGTCCTGGGAAACAAGGACAACATTTAGGAAAGCAAAACCTGAACTGCCTCTCGCTCAACTTGAGCCTAAGAGAGGGCTCAGCAGCTGATCTTGGGAAAGCCATCTTCACGCAGTTGTTTGATTTGCAGCACTGCTACTCCCCTCTCTTCCAGAGAAGGGATTCGTCTGTGAGACCTGGAAGATGCTGCTGCAGCCTCAAGCTAATAACTTCCAGTAAATCTTCTGACATAGCTTTCTTTTTAAGAGTATCAATAAGCTCCTGCTGCTGCTGTGGGCAGGCCTAAAAAACATTTGTTACGAGAGCAAAAGGATGCTCTAAGAACACGTGCGTATGAGGTGCACTGTTACGTAATTGGGTCAGTCTTCAGAGTAAATTCAAAGATAAATGTTACTTGCCACCAGCAGGCATCTACAAAACTAATAACCTCTCTGTGTGGTGGGAGCAGCAGAAGAGGTCAAAGAGCCCAAAGGTAAATACGCCCACAGAAAGGGAAACCTCATTTCACTGTCAGTAGGCTGAAAGGTGTGAGAGAAACTGCGGGGAAACAGCGCTGCTTGCCCCAGGACCTGACTGTGCAGGGGCCTCAAACACCTCCTGTCGCTCATGCAGGTGAAGAGGCTGCTAACCCAGGAAGCTGGGAAACAGCGACAGGAAAAAACAACAAAAAGAGGAGGAAGAGGACAATTAAAAGCAAGGGGCTTCCTCCTAAATCTGTTGTTCCTACCCAGAACCTCTTTGGTGTCCTGCAGGGGGCTGATGGGGAGCCACACTCCCACCGGGAACCGCACCGTGAACAACCACCTGATGCACTGGTAAAGAAGATTGCTACTTGTGCTGCCAGGAAAAGGAGGCGGGCCGTAGTAGTGGGGGACTCCACTCTGAAAGGAACAGAGGCACTCGTCTGTCGGCCAGACCTGGTCTCGAGGGAGGTGTGTTGCCTACCAGGGGCTCAGATTAGGGATGTTACGAAGAAGCTGCCTGCTCCAGTCCGTCCCACGGACTGTTACCCACTTCTAGTGATCCATGTGGGTGCTACTGATATCGATTGCAGTAGCCTGGAGAATATGAAGAAGGACTACAGAGCTCTGGGAGAGGTGGCTAGGGGCTCTGGAGCTCAGATTGTCTTTTCGTCTGTTCTCCAGGATACAGGGCAGGACCTTAAAAAGGCTAGGAGGATTGACCAAGTTAATAAAAGGTTAGAAGGGTGGTGCTGTAGTCAGGGGTTTGGGTACCTAGAACACGGGACTCAATTTAGTAGGCCGGGTCTACTGGGGGCTGGTGGAGCTGGTTTGACAAAGAAAGGGAAAAGGGGATTTGGTAGGAGACTTGCCAGACTGGTCAAGGATGCTTTAAACTAGATGAGTTGGGGGAGGTGGGCATCGATCCATCCCAACACACCCAGTCACTTGCCAGCATCTATAACAAAAGTTCAGAGCAGGGTAGACATACTCCACCTGCTCCAGCTCGGCTCAGATGCCTTTATACAAATGCCCGTAGCATGGGGAACAAACAAGAGGAATCGGAAACGTGTGCACGTCTACGGGGGTATGATATCATAGGTATCACAGAGACATGGGGGGATGGCTCTTACGACTGGTGTGTTGGAATGGAGGGTTATAGGCTGTTTAGGAAAGACAGGTCCAGTAGGCGGGGAGGGGGAGTTGCTGTTTATGTTAGGGATAGGCTGGAGAGTATGGAACTCTGTCTAGGGACAGGTGAGCAGTTGACAGAGAGTTTGTGGGTCAGGGTTAAAGGGAGAACAGCGATGGGAGACGTTATTGTGGGGATCAGTTATAGACCGCCTGACAAAGAGGACTCGGTGGATGAAGAGCTCTACAGACAGATGGGAATAGCCTCACACTCGCAGGCCCTCGTTCTCATGGGGGACTTCAACCACCCTGATATCTGTTGGAGGGATGGCACAGCCCGGCATAAGCAAACCAGGAAGTTCCTCAGTTGTGTGGAAGACAACTTCCTTCTGCAAGTGATAGAGGAGCCGACGAGGAGAGGTGCTGTGCTTGACCTCCTCCTCACCAACAGGGAAGGGCTGGTTGGAAATGTGACGCTCCAGGGCAGCCTTGATTGCAGCGATCAAGCGTTCGAGATGCTCAGAACAGGGAGAAGGGCGCGCAGCAAGCTCACTGCCCTGGACTTCAAGAGAGCAGAAGACTTTGGCCTCTTCAGGAACCTGCTCAGTAAGATTCCATGGGATATAGCCTTAGAGGGCAGGGGGGCCCAAGACTGTTGGTTGATATTCAAGGATCACCTGCTGCAAGCTCAGGAGCGATACGTCCCTACTAGAAGGCAGTACTGCAGGAAGGCCAGGAGACCTCCTTGGATGGACAAGGAGCTGCTGAGGAAAATTCGAAGAAAAAAAGAGACTTACAAAAGGTGGAAGCAAGGACAGGCGGCCTGGGAAGAATACAGGGATGTTGTGCGGGAAGCTAGGGACCAGGTTAGGAAAGCTAAGGCCCAGCTAGAATTAAACTTGGCTAGTTAAGGATAACAGGAAGGGATTCTATAGGTACATTGCAAATAAAAGACAGGCTAGGGACAACGTGGGCCCTCTTCAGAAACCAGCGGGACAACTGGCTACCATGGATATGGAGAAGGCTGAGGTTCTTAATGATTTCTTTGCCTCAGTCTTCACTGGAAAATGTTCTGACTGTACCACCCAAGTCATGGAAGGCAGATGTAGGGACAGTGAGAATGAAGACCTTGGACCCAGTGTAGGAGAGGATCTGGTTGGACATAGCCTTGGATGGCATGGTTTAGTGGGAGGTATCCCTGCCCATGGCAGGGGGGTTGGAACTAGATGATCTTGAGGTCCTTTCCAACTCTATCTGTTCTATGATTCTATGATTTCATCTCTCACAGAACCTACCTTGAAATCCTCAAGAAATTCAGCATCATGCTCTTGCTCCTCTTCTCTAACTTGCTGGGCACCTACAAATGAGGTAAGAAGCAACCCATTGAGTGCTTCTCTCCCTTTTTTCCATTATCTAAAATATGAAGAACGGTTCTACTACAGGCCACACTAATTTTTCTCATTGACTCTTTCACAGTTAAGGATCCTACCTCCTGTGTCCTGAGCAAGTACAGCCTTGTCAACCATCCTCACAGGGAAGGAGCTGCTGAGAACCACCTTGTCCTCAGCACCATCTGCACGAGGTTCTTCCATGTTTTCACCATCCACATTTCCTACCAGTAGCTCACTAAGGATAAATACAGAAAGAGAGGAAACAGAGTTGACCGAAACAACCATATTGTTGCATACACGCTTGACTGGGACAGCAACAGCCATTCCTTACCCAGCCTCTCAAATTTTTGTTGGCCACTGAGAAATGGTAACAACTCCCTCATCACACATCACGTTACTCCTGCACTACTATTACGCGTTGAAATACTCGCTGCAGGTGTTTTCATTCTCTAGATGCTTATCATTATCTGTGAAGCATGTCAGCCCTGCTGGCCACAACCTAAACTGATAAACAACCTCTTCAAAAGGAACTCTACAGAAAAATAACAAGCCCTCTGGCAGATTCACATCTGACTGCACCCGCAGGATGCTACATTAGTGCTGCAGCTACTCACATCGAGCCAGGCTATGGTCTTCTGAAATACAGTCCTGACTTGGAAGGACTTCAGAATTCTGTACGGTTAGTATTTGGTCTTGAGAGTTTAGACAGTTCCTGCATGTGATCAAAGGCCTCAAAAGTCTGGGTGGAAATTCATGCGTTAACAACGCCGAATAAGCGTCTCCTTGGGAGAGCAGAAATTTGGATCCTGACAGAAACCACTTTCAGGTTTGCTTTTTAATGGAAGCTTAACCACCGCCACCCAGAAACAATAGAAAAGCAATCTCTCTGACCAAAGCTGCTTGGAAAAGCAGTGCACTAGCACAACACTTACGCTGTGCAGAACACTGGCATAAGGGCTGAAGACCTGTGTTCCCTAGAGTAATGCCCATCAAACATGCTTTATTCCTAAAGCTGTTAGATGCCATAGTTTACCCAGGTGCCTTTCTAACTTCCAGTTGATAAGAGACAAACAGAATGCAGCAAGGGGAGAAGAAATGAAGTTGGCATTCAGTCACAAGTGCAGCTGTTCATGGTGAAGACAAGGCATGTTCCTAGGGCTAATGTAGTGCTGTCAGCTGGCTACTACCATGAGGAAATTTTCCTTGGCCTAGCTTTTAAGCATAGATAGTCGCCTTCAAGAAGCTTTGCCTATGGGTGTAAAGCTACAAGCAGAGGAAAACTGTTTAAGGGCTTAACTAAAGGTCTATCAGTCAGATCCCCACTGAAACAAAAGACAGGTAGTTTCTGTTCAGAGGGCTTGAGCAGAGCTTGGCATAGCAAGTGGGAATCCTAAGAACACCCGGTGGGTGGAATTTCTCAATTTTCACATCCATTCTTGACAGGGGAAGGATATGTATCAGAAGACATCACTGAGCTCAGCTTCAACAAAGGTCGCCACGTAGCGTCAAACCTTGGTGCTGTTACCAAAAAGGTTCATAAATCAGCACAGGCGCTCTGATACTCTGATAACTCAGCCCTTCTTAATAACAATGCAAACCTCACATACTCAACACGTCGAGACATGTGAGCGTGATCCGTAGCCGTGAAGCCAGAGTTACAAGAATGTAACCATCATGTCAAAGAAGAATTTGAATTGCATTCATATACCCAGCAAAAATGGCAGCTGTTAGAGAAGTCCGAAAGCATCTAAAAGTTGCTATGGTATATATCTGCTTCTGCAGGCACTGCATTGTCATCATTCTAATCTCTGCTTGCTCCCAAAGCACTTCTTTCCCCCTTTCCTACAAGCACAGGGAAAGCAAAGCCAAATACATGGAAGCATTGGAGAATTCAGGTTGGAAGGGACCTCAGGATGTCTCTAGGCCAACCACCTCCACAAAGCAGGCTCAGCTCTGAGGTTAGACATGATGTTTCAGGGCTCTGCTCTGCTCTGCAAAGCCACCATGGATAGAGGCTGCACTCTTTGACAGCCTGACCGTCCTCCTCATACCAAGAGCTTTTCTCCTCATGTTTCACGTTGTGGACGTTGCCCCTTGAACAGTGTTGCCCCTCTTTCTCCCAGCACATCCGTTGACAACACTTATGCACCAGCTATGCCCCTACTTGAAAAAGATCCCTTTTGCAAAGCAGTGCTGCTGCTGAGCTAACGGCAAGTTTCCTACAGGCTGCGTCTGCGTCTGCGTCTGCGGGGTGATGCTTTTTTGCAGTCTCCCATGGGGAAAGTATGAGAACAGTTGAGGTATGAGAGCACCCAAATGCAGACCTGCTTTTACCAGTCACTCCAGGGGACTCCTTCCCCATGGCTCCTTCTTTTTCAAAACGCGTTCCCATGCTACACTTACAGATGACTAAGGAGACCTACGCGTTGTTTCGACAAACCCCCTCACCTTTCGTGCTGATCTTGAGCATGCCTGTCAGCTCCTTTTTTCTGAAGAAACTCTACCTTCTCCTCCTCATGTCTAGAGGCAGCAAGATTAAGGGGGGTACAGCCATCCTGAAAGAAGAAACAATTCCATTTAGAAAAACACATACAAGTTTGGCACCTTTTCGAAAGCGCATCTTTACGAAACGCCTGGTTCTGTGCATCACGATCGGCATTATGCTCAAGTAAAGAGTCCTGCTACAGTTGTATTAGGAGACAGGGTAGCCAGGTGAAGGGCTGTACTGCCATCAGCATCAGCCAGATTCGGGTCATCACCATGCTCTTTCTCTTGCTGGCACCGTCAGTAAGCACAGCTTACAAGAGCATAGCATATTTGTCATACCTTCATCAGCCGTGGTCTCTTGAAACTGTCAGCAGTGTTCAGCTGGCAGTTCTTTTCTACTGGACATTTGATGACATCTGCATGGCCATTCTCAGAGGCGAGATGCAGGGATGTCCTAAAAAAGTAAACGTATGAACTTAACATAGACAGACAATGGAAGAGCCAAAGCTGTGTCGCCTCACAGCCCGGGGACCCTGCCTAGACTGTGTTCCTCCCGCTCGCTGCTGTGCAATCCTGTGCTGATCACCCAGAGGGCAGAAGAGAACTGGTGATACCTGAGCAACCCCAAACCAAACCCTGCAGGGAGAGCACGACGAAGAGGCAGGTTGGCAGCATGCACGTCCAACAATATTTGAGCCAACCTGGCGGCGACAAGCAATGAAAAGCTCTCGAGCCCACTCTCCCAGCTGACAGGCCACGTCTCGCTTTTCAAGCGATTAACTCGAATGTCACCCCGCACAAAGCCTCAAGGGGAGACGCTTCCACATGGCACCCAAAAGCTGCCAGGGAAGTCGGTCAAGCCAGCCAAGGCGTCCCATCAGTAGCCCACAGCCCCTCACCGCTTGCACTTGTTTCGCTTGCCAGCGCCGACTCTCTTCCGCCAGGAGCGCCACAGTCTCCGCCCCTCCGGGGAGCCACGGACGACTGCACCGTGCGCCCTGCTGAAGTCGTCCTCTTGCAGCTTATGAGCAGCGGAGGCGGTGGGGGGCTGCCTAGAGCCACCTCCGGAGCGTAACCGCTGCCACGTCTTGTTGAAGAATGCCACGACCCTCTGCATGCTGCCCTGTATACTGCGGCACGGAACGGCGCAAGAACGAGGGCGAGGGCGAGGGGGGGATGTGGGAAAGCCAAGGGCGAGAAGGAAAAGGAGAGGCACAGGGGAGCCGGGCTCCCACCGAGCAGTGGTCGCGGCCTTGAGCCCCCGACGTGGGCTCAAAGAGGCACCGACGCTCTCGGCTCGAGAAGCGCTGTCACTCGCTCAGCGGCAGCGCCCGCTGTCACTCGCTCAGCGGCAGCGCCCTGCCTTATAGAGCCGTGCTCGAGGCCGTCAGCAGGGTCGTCACAGGGCTGGGAGGGCGCTGTCAGCAGGGGTGGTTACGGGGGGTCGTCACAGAGGGGATTGTGCTGCCGCGAGGGGCGGGGTCCCGCCTGCAGGAGCGTGGCGGGCGGAGGCGGAGCGGCTCCGCGGAGCGGGACCGCAGGCGGGTGAGGGGTGCGGGGGTCTCCGGGGACGGGGGGTTCGGCAGAGGCAGCCGCTGGAGCCGCTCTTGCCGCACCCTGGCTTGGCTTTTGTCTCAGCGCGTGGCCGGGGTGTCAGGACACACATCTCTGAAATGAGGCTCGAGCCGGGGTCAGAGCCCAGCTTGGGCTCACCTCAGCCCTGCTTGGGCGGGTCTCGCTGTGCTGGAGGCTGCTGCTCTCTGCCTGCACAGAATCACAGAACGGCTAAGGTCCTCTAGCCCAAGGCCTTTGCTTGAGCAGCATCACCTAAAGCCAGTTGTCCAGGACTGCAGCCAGCTGGGCTTTTGCATGGAGACTTCACAACCTTCCTGGGCAACCTGCGCCTTGCTCGGTCTCCCTCACAGTGAAAATGTGTTTCCTGATGTTTGAAGCCTGTGTTTCAGTTTATGCCCATCACCTCTTGTCCTGTCACTCTGCGCCGCTGAAATGAGCTTTGGACTCTCCCTTCGCGTTCTTAAATTCACTGATGAGATTCCCCCTGAAGCTTTCTCGCCTCCAGGCTGAACAGTCCCAGGTCTCTCGGCCTTTCCTCATTTGAAACACTCCTACCCCTTAACTTAGTGGTTCTTTGATGTACTTTCTGCAGTATGTCCATGTCTGTCTTGTGCGGGGGATATGGAACAACGCAACAACGATCAATGTGATCAAACGCTGAACAGTTTATTGTGCACAAGCGTGCCTTATATAGGGAAGTCTCAGAACACCAGAGAACACTGGAAAGTACAAGAAAACACCAGAGGACACCAGAAAATACTAGAGAGCACTAGAGAACACTAGAGAACACCAGAGTATTCTATAACACTTGATTGGTTAGCTCCATTCGGTCGAGTGCTAGCAACAGTTCAATGATTGGTTAACTATTACAGTATGTAAGTCCAAGATTGCAGTAATAACAGCAGATGGTTCCAAGGTCGTAGTTATCAGTTCCTTTGTGCACATCCTACTCTGCAATCGTCTGTGCCAACTTTCTCAAAACTTTCTGTATGTAAAAGTTCTCTAGTAACCTCCAAACATGGTCCTAAAGCCTTCAGCTCACTACAAATGTCAGACAGTAGTCTGGATTGCTCACATGTCCACATTCTTCTAGGTACATTCCCACAAATCCCCCTTTTTGTGTTTGAGCAATCCAGACCTGTTTCACAGCACGAGATAGCATGTTAATGATATACTTCCAGAAACAGCAAAGAATTAAAACAATAGTGATCAGTACTACTAGAATCGATAAGTGCTGCTTAACTAATGCTCCCAGCCAGCCACTAATAGCCAGTAGGTAAGTTACATGTGGCCTTAATACGAAGGTTCACATTACGAGTGGCTCTTCCCCAAGTTATTAACCTAAAAGGACCTTCCCAGTTATGATTTTCCAAAGACTTTACCATTACCATAACAAGTTTTTTCCCTGGTATCAGATCTGGGTCTACATGGGTTAGTGCAGAAAAATGCCTAATCATTGGGGGGACATTCATTGCACATGTGTAAGTCAGAACTGAAAAAATTAAAACATTCAAGACAAACAGTACTTTGTTGATTTGTGCATTTGGGGTATCCCTTATCATTCCCCCTTTTTGTTTTGCTGCTTGACCTGTATAATTAACATAACCACCCACTACTCCAGGCAGCATTATTTCAGTAAGATTAGTCTGATTTGAAGTCACATCATACATAATAGAATAGATACTACAAAGATTTCTGTCACTGTTTCTTTATGTTGTTGAGTTCTGGGGCTTTATACGTTCTGCTGGCAGCTAGTATGGCTCTGTCTCTAGGTGTACACAGCCGTATCCTGACTCCTTGTCAGCAATGGCTCTGGTCTTTTCCACTCGTTATCAGGTAGGTCTTTATATAGAACTTGTGGAGAGAATCAAAACTAGACAATTTCAAAGAATTTAGTACAAATTGCTCTTTTGAAAACTGTTTGTGTGAGAAAAATCCTTGCATTTCCCCTTTTTTTTTTTTTTTTTTTTTTTAGTATAAATATATAGACTACCTGCTTTAGATGACCGTACTTGAATAAGGGATTTAGACTAGATCATATCTCCAGCATTTGCCAACCAGAGGCTATTTGGCCTGCCCTTCTCTCCTGTATAGATC
>JAUELQ010463141.1:0-13979 GCA_032357765.1 Amazona auropalliata
AAATATAATTTGGTCTCTACCTACGTCACATTCCTTGATCTGATTGGTTAACGAACATTGGAGGGATTCGGCAACTGCAGTAGGCCGAATAACCCATTTTTGTTTATAAACGCGAATTTGACGTTTGAGGTTAATACGCATCACATTGGCATTTAGCACGTTTTCTTCGTAAAATGCGGTCTTATGCAGGTACTATAGGCAACTACAAGTAACAATTGAACGTACAATCATAATTAATGTCTCTGCTTCTGATTGAACAACTTCGACTTCCCGAAACGAAAATTGAAGACGTTAGAACTACTGCATTCGGACGATCCAACTAAACCAACATAGCCAATCGAAGCACAGTGGGCGGAGAGGTCTCTACCTACGTCATCGATTATTTTAATTTAAATATTCTCTGTTAATCATCAATTAAAAAACAATATGTGTCTAATAGTTTTTTGTTATTTTTCTTTGGGTTGTGTCCGAAACAAGAAATCGAATAGTAGTTAGCAACCTCATTACCTAATTACACAATAGGTTCCTTTCGATTGTAAGATCAGCGTTATTTTCTTCCAAAGTACAAATTCGAGGCAAACATTTGGAGTAAATTTTCATGTGATTGATATATTCTTGGCAACTTACACATTCATTTATTATTTAGTCTCAATGTTTTGTCTCTGAAGTGTGTTTCAGATACACATTTGTTCTTGTAGAAAGAGTGCTTCATTGCTCGTTTCTCGCTTTGCGTTCATTGCACTGCTCAGTACTAAAGAGGGATCGTAGGAGTTGAAGAGGACACACACTGAAAGAAATATCGTTCATAAAATCAATGAAAGGTAATGTTTGCCTTTCTTTCATTGCCGAAATGAATTTTTTTATTGTTCCTATGAAATATTATTCATTGATTGATGATGTCGATTATTGACAATATGAAAATGCAATCATTAATATTTAGAATGATATTTATTGTTTTACAGTATGGCATTCATCGTTGCAGGGAACCCTTTTCATAATGCCGAGGATTTCGTTCTTCATGCCAATGAACTGGTTCCAAATTTCTGTTATGAAAAATCGATGATCTGTAAATATTATCTATGAATTCTGTTATTTGTTCCAATGATGTTTTGAAATTTTACAATGAAATATTATTCATTGATTAATGATGCCGATCATTGGCATTATGAAAATGCAATCATCAATACTTAAAAATTATTTCATTAATGGCGTTAATTGTCTCAAGGAAACCATTTCATAATTTTTGGACTTCATTCGTCGTACCAATGAACCCGTACATTATTTTTTTATAAAATATCTCTCAATAATCTATACATAACAACCGTGAATAATATTATTTGTCCCAATGAACATTTTTCATTAATTCGAGTAAATATGCAGGGGATAAATGTTACCAATGAGGAAAATCATTAATCACACCCCTACCTACGCTCATTTCCCGCCAACGGCATTTTTGCAACCGCATTCAGTCGTATATCGTGTAACATAGTTTACAGAGGTTATGTGCGGCGAGGTTTGTGCTTAGTGCATCTAATACAGTGCGGTTTTCTTCATATATGTACACCACAAACGCAGGTAAGTTCATCTACATACAGAGGTACCAACTTATAATCTTACACCGTGTGCCCGGCTGAATCTGATTCTAAAGCGTCTTAATTAACATGGGAAAACTGAAAGTTAGATTATATTTGCTCCCTAAATATTTTTTGATATGTCTGGCATCGGAACGTGTGTGTGGGTTTTGAAGGAGGTATTTGTACAATTGTTTTTCAGAATTAGGGGGATCGTACCTTTTTGTGGTCGGCGTTGTTTGTTTTTTTTTGCATTGTTGCACTTTTACTAAATTATTTACGTGGGTCCTTAAGACATTTGTCAAAATGTTTTTTGGCATATTAGGTACCTTTCTCAATTCATTATCGGATATATTTTAATTAAGGCTACTGTAAGTATTTTTATTTTATTTTAGAGCTCTCCACATATATTGTCATACCATCCAATCTTCGATTGTGGCGTCGTGCAACAAAAGGGTGTGTAATTTAGTAATAAAATATCTCTCCTTTATTGCACAGGTATCTAAATACCTAACTACTTTTTAGGCACTTTGACACAACATTATTTTTAAGAGATTGGAGTTATTTGCAACTTTTTCATATAGGTACATAAGTACCAAATTATATTGAAACAAAAATGTTATGCTTTATCTGTAAAAAAAGTTATGAATACTTGAACGACTTGATTTATCATTTTAAACGCTACCACCAATTGACAAGAGATTCTACATTCAGATGTTCTGAATGCAGCCAAAGTTTTCAAAGTTTGTATTCTTTTAAACGTCATATAAAGCATCAACATAATAGCTACTGTAACACTGCAACACTTAATAATGTTTGTGATAGTATGAAAGTAGATGAAACTGTCAATTGCAATATTCCTATGAATTCCACCGGTACAAAAAATATACCATGTTTAGTACTTCACGATGGAATTGATGATGTCTTAAGTGGAACAGCATTAAATGATGCGCGTCATCAAGAATCTCACAAATTTGATTTTGAATATTTCCAGAAGCAACTAACCGAGTTTTCTTTAAAATTTGTACTTTCTCTGCATAACAATGACAATTTTTCAAGAAAAGATGTAATTAGTGTACTAGAATTAGCTAATAAATATTTAATTGATCCATTACTCGACACATTCAAAATTTATGCCAGATGCAGCTTCGAGCATAAACATCCTTCTTCATTTAACGAATTTTGTAGTCTAGTATCGAACTTTAGAAATCCATTTAAAGCATTTGATTCAGAATACTTATTGTACAAATTCCTAGAAACTAAGGGTTATATTCATACTCTCAAAGAAATAACTATTAACCATGAAGTAAGGCCGATACAACGAGCAGGTATTTTAGTAAATCAAGCAGTCAAATGTAAAAGCATTGTGATGCCTTTGAAATTTCAAATCAAAGCTTTCTTCGAAAAAAATTATCTATTGCAACCCACTCTAGATTACATGAAAAATTTAGAAAGAAGCGACAGATTAAAAAATTTTGTTCAAGGAGAATTGTGGAAAGAAAAAATTCAGTCCTACCCTGATAAAATTCTACTTCCTTATTTTATATACATTGATGATTTGGAAATTAATGATCCCCTCGGTTCACATTCCACAAAACATTCTATTTGTAATATTTATTATTCATTTCCAACATTACCAATAGAAGAATCTAAATTGGAAAATATTTTTTATAGCGCAGTGACAAGATCAAAAGATTTGAAATCCTACGGAAATGAGAAATGTTATGAAGTTCTTATAAACGAAATTAAAGATTTGGAAACAAATGGTATCGACATTAAAAAAGACGCACATATAACCGTCAATGTTAAATTTATATTAGGTTTGGTGATTGGTGACAACCTGGGGTTGAATTCATTTCTTGACTTCAGCAAGTCCTTCTCGAGCAATTATTTTTGTCGGCTATGTAGAGGTTCAAAAGAGGAAACTCAAAGGCTGAGTTCTGAAAACAATGATCTAGTCAGAACTATTAAAAATTATGAATTTGATGCTGCAAATACAAACTTTGGAGTTGTTAAAAATTCT
Organism: Amazona auropalliata; assembly: GCA_032357765.1. Lineage (NCBI taxonomy): Eukaryota > Metazoa > Chordata > Aves > Psittaciformes > Psittacidae > Amazona > Amazona auropalliata. The sequence continues at coordinate 3,595 of JAUELQ010463141.1, forward strand.
CAACTTAATAGTATCCCTTCATTTCACGTTGTAAACAATTATTATGCAGATGTTATGCATGACCTTTTTGAAGGGATCTGCCATTACAATTTCTGCCACATTATACAGTATTTTATTGGTATGCGGTATTTTGACTTAGACATGTTGAATGAGCGAAAACAATATTTTGAATATGGGCCAACTGAAATTGAGAACATTTCGTATTCAAAAATTGAACTGCATCACCTTAAAAATCGCAAATTGAAATTATCAGCCAGAGAGATGATGACTTTTACTTTATACTTCCCAATAATGATCGGAGATTTAGTACCATCAGACGATCCCGTATGGAAATTTGTCTTGAATTTCGTTGAAATAGTAGATGTGCTACTGTGCTTTGAAATTGATGCAATAATTCTCCCAATATTGAAAAAGAAAATTGAAAAGCACAATAATGACTACGTAGTGTTGTTCAATGATACTCTCAAGCCCAAGTTTCACAACTTAACTCATTATCCCACAATAATTATGAAATCTGGTCCTGTCCGAAACTTGTGGTGTTTCAAATATGAAGCAAAGCATAGACAGTTTAAAATGTATTCACGTGTCATATCATCACGTAAGAACATCTGTCTTACTTTAGCTAAAAAATATGAGTTAAAATTTGCTTATCATCTAATCTTGGGGGCAAATTTTCTCAATTGGCGTTTGAAACGTGACATTAAATATAGGATAGTCAGTAATTACAAAAATATTATCGCCGAAAGTCTTGGCAATACTACCATTTCCATTGAATTTTATTCTCAGCTCGAGTATAATGGAATTAAATACAAGAAAGATAATTATTTGTGTGTATTTAACAATGATGTTTTATTCTATAAAATATTGGAAATCGTCGTTGCCGAAGGAAAAACACTTTTATTTTTTTGCCAAAAATTACGAAATGTTATTTTTGTTCCCCATTTCATTGCTTATGAAGTTAATCCCAACGATTTAGGTTCATTTTCATTGATTTCTTCACATGAAATTCTTGGACCTCCTATAACCCTTATAAAGACGGCAAAAGGAAAACTCATATTACGCCCTAAAGAATATTATAAGATGATTTAGCCTTATTCTCTATACAAATGTCACATAACTGCTGCATGAGATTTAAAGTTTAGGTATGTTAATGTCACGCCAACAATTCATTTCTGTCAAGGCTGTCTGTTCAACAATTTTCAAAAAAATAAATATAAGTTGTTTCCCTCTCTGGGATACCTATATAAATCATTCCAGTTGCAAATCTGCTGGTATTAAAACTGGTTTTGTAATTTTAACCAATATAAAGCATAACATTTCATTTATTAGATACATTTGGATGTATAAAAAAATCGTTTTCCAATTTCAAATTCCAATTCTTAACTAAATATCAGTGTATATAGTCGGCTGCCAGATGGAGGAACTAGGATATACTTTTTCTCTTTATGAGAATTCTCTATTAATGGAAAGTATCCAACATCCCTCGAACGTTTTGGAGGAAGTACTATTATCTGAAGGAGAATATGTTCCAGCAGAAAATGTGGTTGAAATTGATGGGGATCAAACCGTCGGAAAGACAAACCCGTATGGGCATGGCATTAGAATCTTTGAATTTTCTTCTACACTTATTTCGATTAGGTACACCACTGTGATATCAAATGCACCTCAAACAGGAACTTTCATTAGAATTACACCTTCCGGAATAAAAAATATTAGTGAACCAGAACACAAAAATACAAACCCGAGCACTGAAAATGGAAACAAATTAGACAATGCCAATACAGTAAGTTCACAACAGAAAGAGATTGAATTGAGGACACTACTTTCCAGCTGGAATATGGAATTTATTGCTGAAGAATTGATTGGTATAATCAATTTCTTTAATTTTTTTATGCATAGACTGTGTACTTTTCAGGTGAAAATATTTTCGTCGACATTCTAAAAATGACTAAACGACACCATATTAAATTTTTGATGAAAAAATTTGATATGGCCACTTGGATTACATTTGAACATCATTTCGAACAATGGAGAGATTCGATTGGAATGCCTTTAAGTGCATATTCGTTTAGTAATGCGCCATCTCCAACTTCTTCGATAGGGACAGTCAGCAGACCTCAGACACCACAATCTGAGAATCATTTCTCACCCTACCAGTTGTTTCCAAATTCTCCATCTTTAAACGACAATGAATCTTCTACCAGTATTCCATTGTGCACGATATTAGAGTCATCTACTAGAGGAACCATGTTAGTTGAGAGTTATAATAAACATGGAAAGTTTGATGAAGAACAAAGAAACTCGTTAATAACCCTAATAGCAAGATGTTTTGAAGATAAATCAATAAAAATGTCGCTTACTGCAAGTTACAAGGTTGAAAAAGAAATATTAGAAAGATTTCCATCGGAAAAATTGGTAAAATTTATTTTTCAGGAGAAAAATTTTAAAAAATTCTTTTTAGGAATATTACCGGACAAGTAAAAGGGGTAGGATATATGCCAAGTATTGCAATACCGTAGCATCTTTTAAAAAAGGAGTTTTAAAACAAGCGAGAGAGACCAAGAAGAAAACAGAAGAGAAAAAATCGAGGCATGAAGGTTTAGGTAGGCATAAATATTTGTTTTTTAAGTTTATTATACATATTGTTTATTATTTTGTGGTGAAATTGCGGCAATTAATTGTAAAACGAATTCAAACATAGTTTCAGTTGGTTGCATAGGTATAACTTACACTTTCATTGAAATTAACTAAGCTATTTCCAGAATATCCATTTAAAAGTAAAATTTAACTGTTCAGAAAATACCTAAATATTGTAAAACTTTTGTCACCTATCAACGTACGGTCAGATTTTGGGAACTATAACATTTAGGCACCTACTATAGAAAAATAAGAGTTTGTTTGATTTCCAGTACCAGAAGAAAATGCTGAAATGTGCATAAAGGCACTTAAGTACGACAATTTATCGTCACAAGAATTTGACGCTACATGGAGGGCCTGCAGCCAATTTCGCCTTCAATTTATAAAAGATCATCCCAATACAGCAGAAATTTTAGACAAATGGCCATTTTACAAAAACCCATCTGGCTTTCGACTGGTAGTTACTACATACTTTCTCACATGTGTTATGCTAAGCTATGTTAAAACGTTCTAGGTTGATATGGACTTTGGAACTTCATTTCAACGAGATGGACTCTTAACAGATTGGGGAAAGACTTTTGATAAGTTGTTACTTTTTCTTACAAGAGGAAATCACATTAAAGATCGAAATGTGACGTCGATTTTGAACAAAATGGTGAAAGACAACACGATTTCAGAAAGTAAGTGATAAAATATATTTACCTAGATACTTCTTCCCACCAGAGGGGTTTTCAAATCCTTGTAAAAATAATATTTTTTACAGATGGACGCAACGCAGTTCTAATTTGGGCACTACATGGTTACTTTGTTCCAACAAATAGAGTAACCAGAAAAGATGTTTCTGGTAAAAAATCCGTAATCAAATTTACCATAAAAGACTCTCAAGAGTCAGTAATTTTTGTGGGAAGTAGCTTCCAGGAAGTAGAAGACCAAATCAGCCACTTAAAAAGGACAAAAATCTCCCTACAGCCGTCAATTTATTGCGTTGGAACCAGCATCTTCGATATCACTGACATATTTGTGAAGTTCGATGATGTAAGATACAAATTTACAAATATTTTAAGAAGTTTGGATATTTGTTTCAAAATTATTTATTTATTTGATTTACAGTTTCCTACCGAATCTGAAATGTTTTATAATTTTTTGGAAACATTTTTTTATAAGTTTGAATCTCCCAATGTTCATGCGAAGGTGAAATTATTATCAGAATATTTATGTTCGGAATAAATTATTTCGAGGCTGGTTTTTGTTTTCTTGCGAAATGCAAATCCTTTCCATGTGTACAATTACAAAATCTACTACCCCCTCATCATAATTAATGCGTTTATTGATGCAACTATAATACCTGCAAGGTATTCGTCAGCCAATGAACGAATTAATTGAAACAAATTCATCAGTGCAGCCACTATAATATAAAGCAATGAACTGGAATTATTGAAACAATTAAGAAAAAACATTCAAAGAATGAATCAGAATCATTGAAACCATGATTTGAAATCACTGAAACAATGAAACAAAATCATTGAAGCATTGAGCTGAAAATAATTGAAACAATGAATCGTAATCATTTAAATAATGAACTGAAATCATTGCCACAAAACATGCATTTTCATTGATACAATTAATGCATTCATTGAAACACTAACTGCAATCTTCATTCCAATGAGCTTTACTTTTTGGGACAATGAAAAGTATAAATTCAGTTAATGAAACAAGGTTTAAAAATGATGTATTTATTCATGGTCGCAGAGAACTGAAAACTCTGACGGAATGATTTTAGATTTTTTGGGATAATGAACGACATTTCATTATATCAATGAAAGTAATCTTAGGCTAATTTTTAATGTTTAAATTTATTAGATCAGTGAACTTTTTCTTTGTATTTATGCACCTTTTTGGTTGAGTGTAGGTCAAATCCGCCTTGTTTCAAAATATACGATATATCCTGACGCAACTTTACAAGCGTATTTATATCATCGCTGCCGGTAATTAAGTCGTCCATATAAAAATCCCGTGAGATGACATCGCTTGCTAGGGGATAATCATGCTTGTGTTCTAGCGCTAACTCGTGGAGACATCGCGTCGCTAAAAAACTTGCCGGTTTTGTTCCGTATGTAATGGTATTAAGCCGAAATGTACGCATCTCATCCTTGACATCATCTCTCCACAAGACTAATTGGAGACTTGTTTGTTCCGGTTTCACATATATCTGACGATACATCATGGCAATATCGCCGCCTAACACGTATTGGTACGTCCGAAACCGTAACAATATAGATATCAAGTCCTGCTGAATAACTGGCCCGCAGTGCAAATTGTCATTCAGACTCAGCCCGTTAGTGCTCTTGCAGGAAGCGTCAAAAACTACCCGCAGCTTGGTGGTCGTGCTAGTTGGTTTCAATACCGGGTGATGAGGTAAAAAGCAATGCACCGCTTGAGCGTCCGCTAACGCACCGTAGTTTACGAGTTCCATGTGACCCAATTCCCGGTAGCTTCTCATAAAGTCGGCGTACGACCCTTTTAAACCCGGGTCCTTGCCGAATTTCCGTTCCAGATTCAAAAATCGCCGCTTTGCTATTTCGTAAGTGGAACCTATTACAGGTGGACTATTTTTGACCGGTAGGCCGACTATGAAACGTCCGTCACTCTCACGCTTCACATTTTCCTTGAAATGCGTTTCACAAAATAAGTGTTCCGGTGTGCAATGTGCCTTAGAATCAACTTGATCTAACTCAAAAAATTTAGCAACCAAAGATTCGAGTTCCCTATTCTCGACCGAATGCAGAGCTACATTACGATTGCCATGTTTAAATGTATTTTCAACCGCTAAAGGACCGCCGATTACCCAACCGAACAACGTATTTTGAAGTATGGGTTCATTAGGCCGTAATCTGATTCTTTCGTCTATAAGAAGATCCCAAAATAGTTGAACACCAATCAACATGTCTATACCCCTTGACCTATCAAAATCGGGGTCCGCGTATTCCAATTTTTGAGGTAAATTCAACCTCCTTCTGTCGAATGAAAATGCAGGCAAGTCCTGTGTAATCTTTTGTAAAACCAGACAGTCAATCGTAGTGAGGAAATCGTTGATGCGAGATTTAATTGTGACCGTGGCTAACTTGTTGATCTTACTCACTCGCTGATTAATTCCAGATATGCTAAAATTTATATCCCTTGTGGCCAGATGTAGCCGTTTACAAAAATCTTCCGTGATTATGTTTGATTGTGCTCCCGAATCTAGCAAGGCCCGACAGTGATGAAACTTTCCGTATGGATCCCTGACGCAAATCAAAACCGTGGACAAAAGTAGTTGGGACCGAGAATCCGATGCATAATTACAAACCGTCTCCGTAGCATTACCTGTGTTATTAGGGGTACTCCCCGATACATTATCCGTCGTGAGTTTTATTGCAGTGGGCATCCCTTCTACCCGACCAGCGGCTTCATGTCGAGTACCGGAGTGTAATAAACTGTGATGCTTACCACCACATTTCCGACAAAGGGACGCGCGGCATTCTCTTGCCAGATGGTTACTCCGAAAGCAATTAAGACATAAACCCAATTTGTTTACTTCCGTGAATCTGTCTTGAATTGAAGAGCTTAGAAATTGAGGACAATGCGAAAGAATGTGAGCCCCTTTGCATTTTGGACACGTCTTCGCTTGTTCGGTAACATGAACCGCCGAAGAATTTTTGTGATTCAAGAGCCTTTTAGGGAGGTTAGATACTTGAACTGAGTTATGGCAATATTCCAAAGACTCTAAAAATTTACAGCGTTTGTCCAAAAACTCAACCAATTCCGATAATGCCGGGACATTACTGTTAAGCGTTGCTTGCCATTCCTTGTTCGTCTGGAAATCTAATTTCTGCATTATAATTGGAACTATCAACGCGTCCCAATTATCCACTGGTAATTTTAAAACTCTGAGCGCCTCTATATTGGCATTAAGAGTGTTTAATAACTGCCGAATGGAAGTCCCCGTGGACTTGGTTATTGCAGGTAACTTCAAAATGTGGTTTACACGCTCAAAAACTATTAACCGCGTGTTTTCGAAACGCGACCGTAACATATCAAGAGCCACCTTGTAGTTTTCAGCCGAAATATGTAACGATTCAACCGACCTTAAGGCCTCACCTTTTAGGGATGACCGTAAATAATGAAATTTTTCACAGTCGCTAATATTCGATTTTTCGTCTATCAATGCTACGAACGTATTGTAGAACGTAGACCATTCAGAATAAGATCCAGAGAACTGCGGTAGATTCAGCGCTGGCAAATTTACGTTGATATTCCTTTTGCTACCATGCTCGGTTCTAGTAATTCTTTCATGACCGCGCGCTATGTCAAGAATGTTATTAATTTTGCTGACAACCGAAAAATATTTTGCTTCGAACTCATCACGATCATCCGATTGAGCCGCACTAGGGTTTACTCCTTCAATATTAAATTGAACTTCATCAAACTCTTTGGTAATATCTCTTAGCGCCGCAAGCCGTGGTTCAAGATCATTTTTATCGGGCTCTCCAGAATAATCGTTAACATATCTTTCTATCCGTGTAAGTTTAGCCTTAATAGCACCGCGCGCTCTCATTAACGTTTGCAATTCCGCCATGTCACCGCTTGAGGAGTTTGAAATTTGGAAAATTTATATCTACTAAAATCCGCCGAGGTAAGGATAGGAGGGAGTGTGAGATTGTGAGCGTTAACTTACTCGTTGAACCGCCGCCGCCGATGTGCCGACCTCCTGTAGATACTGTGCTCCAGGCTGGTTAATCCGGCCCGAAGGACCAAAAAATGTGCAGCAACCCTCTGACGCAGAATGGACTCCTGCACTTTGTTATGAAGCTGATCGTAGCTTTCCGATTCGAAGGACCACTTGCATAATGAAGCAAGACACCGTTTTTCCAAGGATATATTTTACTTTAGAGCACCGATACAATTGTTGTGTAGCTCGCCGTGGTTACCGCCGTAATGAATGTTTCCTCTGGTACCTGGGTCCTGAGGATGGGCCATAAACCGACCCACGGACGCTTCCGGCCGCACCGACCCGACAATTTGGGGTGAAATTGTACATAGTCCCCCCTTGAACTTAATAAGTTCAACACTACTTAACCTAACGTGACTAACATCGATACTTATTGTTTCTAATGTATAACATTTACAAACATGAGAAACGTTCACTAGTGTCTACAGCGTCATTCCGCGTTTAATAAGTACTTCACTCATTTTGTTCGTCAATAGGTAATACGCACAGTTTGGCTAATGCCCGTTTCACAACGCCATTTACCGTTTTAACCGACACTACGCGCACTAAACCGTCGTTGCCGGCGTGAAGCTCAACGACTCTCCCGAGTCGCCACTGCTGCGGGGGAATGTTATCCTCTGCCAGGACCACCATAGCACCAATTTTCACGTTGCCCATCTCGCGGCGCCATTTCGTCCTAGTCTGGAGTTGAGCGAGATACTCCTTGGACCATCGAACCCAAAAATGTTGTCGGATCCGCTGGAGATGTTGCCATCGGGATAGGCGATTCAGCTTGACTTCCATCAAATTTTCTTCGGGCAACGAGGTTAACGGCTCACCGATGAGGAAATGGCCGGGAGTTAAGGCGGATAAATCGTTTGGATTATCGGTCAAAGGAACCAAGGGACGCGAATTTAGAGTAGCCTCTATCAAACAAAGTAAAGTATACATCTCCTCAAACGTTAACGAAGCCGACTTTGTGACACGTCTTAAGTGGTGTTTTACGGAACGCACATTGATTTCCCACAGCCCACCCATATGGGGTGACCGCGGAGGTATAAATTTCCAAGAAATCTTCATCGCTGCCAGATTATTCAAGAAAACCTTGAAATTTTGAGTTTTGAAAAAGTCCTGTATTTCCCGGCGAGCGCCTACAAAGTTAGTGGCATTGTCACAATTAATTTCGGATATATAACCGCGACGAGCGATTACCCGTTTTAAACAATTTAAAAATGTTTCCGATGTCAAGTCCGTAACCAGTTCCAGGTGAACCGCCTTGGTAACAAAACAGACAAAGACTGCTATATACCCTTTGACCAGGCGCTTGCCTCTTCCGCGAGCTTCTCGGATCATTATTGGACCAGCATAGTCGACACCGCACTTGAGAAATGGACGAGCTGGTGTGACCCGGGCCTTAGGTAAATTACCCATTTTCTGACTTCCCGCCTTGGGATTTGCTCTAAAGCATTTTACGCACTTGCGTAATACCGACCTAATAGAACTACGTCCTGATATAATCCAAAATTTTTGCCGTACCGCTGCCAACGTAGCCTGTGGGCCTGCGTGCAAATGACGCTCATGTTCGTGCTTTATGAGCAAGCGAGTAAAATTATGATTTTTAGGCATAACTATGGGGTGTTTAGCGTCGATGGCGATGTCCGCGTTTTTTAACCTACCGCCAACTCTGATTAAGCCATTCTCGTCAATAAATGGACTTAAACAACTAAGCTTGCTCTTGTTACTCACCATTCGTTTAGCCATTAAATCCGCGAATTCTTCCGCAAATTCGCGTCGTTGTATATACCTTGCGATAAATAATAAGGCATTATTTAGTGCAAGTGCCGACGTAATACCGCAATCCTTCCATTCATCTCTCTTGAGGTTCACAAATCTTAGCACATACGCGAATATTCTAAGTAGTTTCGTATAACCGGAGCACCTGCTAAGGATGGAAATTTCAGGCGCCATATTGCGGGACGTAAGAGCAACATTTCGCGTTTCCGGTATTCTATCGAGTCGCTGAGTGCTGAACGATGGCCAGTTAGGCTGTGGTTCTCGCAAGAAACCTGGACCGTGGAACCAAAACTCATTATTAGCCAATTGCTCTGCATACGCACCCCGAGAGACTAAATCCGCGGGATTTTGTTTCGTAGCGACATGCTTCCATTCTTCCACCTTCGTTAAGCTATGTATTGCCGCAACTCTGTTCGCCACAAATAGCTGCCAGGTGCTAGCTGGCGCGCCTAACCACGATAGTACCACAGTGCTATCTGTCCAAAAGAACCGTTGATTTATTGGAACATTCAAGCTATTCCCTACCTTTTCAGCTAATTGTGCACCTAATACTGCCGCGCATAATTCTAGACGCGGTACCGATACCGTTTTGAGGGGAGCCACCCTTCCTTTCGCGCATAGTAAATTCACACGATACCTTACCCCCAACATTCGGCTTCTTACATATATACAAGCACCATAGGCGATAGTAGATGCATCAACGAATATATGAATTTGTACACCATCGGCAGCAGAGTGCGCTATAACCTTTCGTTCTATATTAAGTGAGTTGATAGCATGCATGCTAGCAATTAATTCCATCCAAGCTACCCTTATGTTGTCGGGCACCGCCGCGTCCCACTCTATCTTCAACAGCCATACCTGCTGCATTATGATTTTAGCTTTCGTTATCACTGGCGCTAGTAACCCTAGAGGGTCAAATATCCGTGCAATTAGAGATAGAATCCCGCGCTTAGTAACAAGTTGCGGGACGCCGGTATCCACGCTGTATTTAAGTTCATCCTTAAAGCAGTTCCATATTAAACCTAAAGTTTTAGTATTGCCATTCTTATCGAAATCAATTGTCGCTGCGTCGGTCCCCCCGTGAGTTTTTGTCGGTAAAATAGCTCCGTCGTTTGCCACAAACTTGCGTAGGTCAAATCCGCCTTGTTTCAAAATATACGATATATCCTGACGCAACTTTACAAGCGTATTTATATCATCGCTG
>JAUELQ010521233.1:0-10623 GCA_032357765.1 Amazona auropalliata
TATTTCTGAAATCAACAGCTTGTAGTTCCTGAGGTATGTGCTGCTTATAGGGGTACTTTTAGTGACTGAAAATTATTTTATATGCAGAACTAGCTGAATACCCGTGCTTCGCTACGGTACCTAACGTAAGATTGACTTGCATGTGGTCACGTGATAGTATATGTATGTCATTCCTGAGTGAAATTTTCTGGAATCCTGAAAATCGTTATTATGTGTCCGCTGTTTCGCTGGGGCTTCTTCAATCCAGTAAGCGGTTATAGTTTGTGGAACGAAAGTAATAGAATATCCAGAAGTGTGGAGGCAGCTTGCCTGGTATAGGTGGATGAATAGTTGTCTAGACGAATATCATCGTGGTACTCCCTCAAAGTGTACCGGAAACATAAAAGCATACTTTTTACTCAACTGATAAACCAACGGCACAATGAAAACTACTAACCGAGGGGTTGGTGTCCAGGCTGGCTACAATCTTCTCGCCTGGACTCATCTCTGCAACCGAGGACCTAAGTCTGCTGAAGCAAAGAAAGGAAGCAACGAATGCAAGCAGTAAGTAGTTTACTGGGTTGTATGTGTACGTAATCAAATGGGTTCATTCGGGTATTCCTGTGCAAAATGAAGCAAAGCAAGTAAGTAATAAAACAAAAACGGAATAGCTATGAAGCAAGCAAAGCATGGAAAAATGTATTAGATGAACAGACGTGTCCTAGTTCATGGCATCGGTTTCACGTAATTTGTGTTTACGTAAAACTGTAAATAATGCAACGAAAGTAGAATACGGGAATGTCCATGCTGTGAGATTTAAAAGCAAGAATAAACGTAAAACTGTTTGAGAATAGATCTAACGGACAGGTGTTATGATGAAGATATAAGAAATGACGGCAACCCCATAGTCAGGCCAAATTGTATATTCCAAGGGCAAATTGTTTGATATTATGTAAAAGTAAGGAGACAACAAAAAACTGCGGTCGCGACGAAGGGAGAGTGGAGTTAAGATATGCTCAATCGCCCCATAACTCCACTTGCAGGCGCAAATAGCAAACCGAATAGCCTCAAAACCGTGGACGCGAAAAAGGGATAGTGGAGTTAAGATATGCTCAATCGCCCCATAACTCCACTTCCAGGCGCAAATAGCAAACCGAGTAGCCGCCAAACCGTGGACGCGACGAAGGGATAGTGGAGTTAAGATCTGCTTAATCGCCCCATAACTCCACTTCCAGGCGCAAATAGCAAACCGAATAGCCTCAAAACCGTGGACGCGAAAAAGGGAGAGTGGAGTTAAGATATGCTCAATCGCCCCATAACTCCACTTCCAGGCGCAAATAGCAAACCGAGTAGCCGCAAAACCGTTTACGCGACGAAGGGAGAGTGGAGTTAAGATATGCTCAATCGCCCCATAACTCCACTTCCAGGCCTAAACCGCAAATATTTACGTCGATGAAGGGATCAGTGCAATATCTCCTTATACACTACGTTCGGTGTAGCACGTTTCGGTTGCAGTATAACCAGACTTTTTGGTGTGCTTACTCTGGAACACGCAACGTAAAGTTGTCCGTGCGAAAAACAGTCGTCCCTCAAATCCAGGCCGGCCAGCTCAAAAGTCTGTCCCTGGGCCTTGTTAATGGTCATAGCGAAGCAGACCTTCAGCGGAAACTGCACTCGCTTGAACGCAAAAGGATAGTCCGACGGTATCAGCGGAATTCGGGGTATAAATACTGTTTCTCCTTGTCCGCACCCAGTAAAAATAGTCGCTTCTACGACATTTCTACGCAGTGTCTTCACTTGCAGTCTGGTTCCGTTGCACAGTTCAGGAGGCTTTAAATTCCTTAGAAGCATGACCGGTGCCCCCACTTTCAAGGTGAGTTTGTGAGGTGGAAATCCGGAAGGGTCAAGCGATTGCAGAAATTCCACTGGATAGTGTACTGCATCTTCCACCTCTAATACCGAATCCGTAGACTTATATGTCATAGACTCTGCAGTGAACTTTTCCAGTAAAAAATTATTTATATCGCTGGCTCTGTCATTTTTCGCCGTCAAGACGGCGCGACTTCTCAGCCATGTCACTGGTTTATGCAGGATGCTGTCTATACCGGGATATATTATCTCTGTCAGTTCCTGAAGGTGGTTCACAACATGACACAATCTATCAGTAAGTTGTATTTCACCTTCCCTTTCTTCGAGCTTACCTTCGCCGATTTGCAAGAGAAGCTCAGCAAATTGTCCTGCCTCTTCGTGGACTCTCATATTTTTTCTGAGAGTAAGAGTTTCTACTCGAGGCCATAAGTGGGATGACTTCAAACACGCTTTGATCTCATCGGCGCGAGTTCCCCGTGGAACGACTGGAAGCGTTTGTCTGAAGTCTCCGGCAAGAAGCATCGTGATCCCTCCCATTAAAGCGGTGCTGTCTTGCAGATCACGTAATGTCCTATCGACAGCCTCAATCGCGCCCTTGTGGGACATGGTGCACTCATCCCAAACAATTAGTTTGCACCTTCGAAGTACCTTAGCGGTATCGCTCTGTTTTGAGATGTTACAGACGGCCTGTTCCTCGAAATTTAAGTTGAGAGGCAACTTAAATGCGGAGTGTGCCGTTTTACCGCCGTCCAATAGCGTCGCCGCGATTCCCGATGATGCAACTGCTATGGCAATACTCCCTGTTTCCCTAACCTTCGCGAGAAGAAGGTTAATTAAAAACGTCTTGCCAGTCCCTCCCGGTGCATCTAAAAATAAAAAACGTCCTTCTCCGAACGTGACGCTTTGCAGGACTTTGTCGTATACGTGTCTCTGCTCCAAATTTAGGCGAGGCTCTTTTTCCGAGATGATCCTTAAAAGGTCATCATGATCATACGCCAACTCCGTTAGGTAAGCTCGATTAGCGGTAAATTCGCAAGACCGCGATGGCTCCGGCAAGCCATACTGCTTAAGATGTTTTCCTGAAATGCTAATAACGATATTTTCTACCAACATCAAGCATTCATTGTACGCGATGTCTGGACGAATATGATCTCCTTCACATCGACTATCCATCTGCCTTTGTATATCTTCCGCCAAATGCCCCTTTTGCATTTCCCACAGGTGCAAGGGGTCGGCCAGTTGACAGAAGACCAGCATGATGGCAAAAAGTTCTCTGAGTTTGTAAGGCGAATCGGAAATAGCAGCATCTTCCAAAGTGCGATGCCAATGGCCGTCGTCTTCTAATAATCCCAGGGCCTTACATGCCGACTGAAATGTTGGATGAACGATTCCGTCGATCGTTTTTAAATCCGCAAAACACGTAGGACCCCTAACCTCGTGTAGTAGGAGTCGAAGGTAGTAACACTCGGCGTTGTTCGGGTGAACCGTGTATACCCTGCCCAAAATGGCATCTCGTTTTACTCCTGGATAGCCAGGTACCGCTTCGCCTTGCTTCCTTCTGTAAAAATTCCTGTTTCTCCATACGAAATACGACGGAATTTCGCAGTACAGGAGAGTTTTCGCGAAAACATCCACTTTGCAAATATCAAAAAATGCCATAAGTGTTGTTTTATTCGGGTTAGCGACCTTCTCCGCGACATTACCTTCCGTAAAGTACACACGCTGGCCATTCTCTAAGTGCACACTCAGATGCATCACCGATGGAAACCTCTCGTGTATGGGGAAACACAATATACGCCAAACAGCCTCGGAACTGCTGATATATCGGCCAGTCTCGTACTTAGAAATCTCATCGTTGTCATTTTTAAGTGCGAAAGCTGCCTGGTCGCTGCCCTTATTTATATATTTGCATATGTACTTTATTGACTGCACAGAATTGCAGTATTCAACGTTTATATGGGCTTCGAATGTCCTCAATAAAACGGGGTTATATGGCACCACCCAACGGTTATCAATATCAACACCGTTCATATTAATTACAAATCCGCCGTCCTCTACAGATCTCCTTCTGTATTTTGGATAACCGTCATCTCCAGTCTGCGTTGATGTAAGTAATGGTCGCGGATACCTTTTACTGCACACGTTTTTTACCATACACGGAGAATTGCTATTAAGAGGGCCACAGGGACCGTGTATCATGTTGGCCTTCACGATTTCGTATAGCTGAACATCCTCCGTAGGGTTAGGTATTTCGGCGCTGATAACGTTATCAATCTGATCAGGCGTTATTCGATCCTGTAGCCAAACTAAAATGTGCGCATGAGGAAGACCGCGTTTCTGCCACTCCACAGAGAACATGTGACACCTGACAGATCCGAACATATGCCTTTTTGTTAGAAGGTCCATAGCTTGCTTCAGCTTCAAGTGAAAAACGCGCGAAACCAAATCGTGACGGTGGTACGCCTGTTGACCGTCGTACAGGTTTTCTGTAATATCGGACCATTTCGGATTGCAGGTGAATGTAATGAAAAGATCTGGCTTTCCGTAATGGCGCACGTAAGTCATGGCGTCCTGCGTACGCTCATGCATGTACCGTGGTCCTCCTGTAAAAGTAGAGGGGAGCAAAACCATTTTACCAATTTCGCTGACCTGAGCGTCCCGGTTTGAAACCGCATCTTTCAAGTGGACATATTCGTCTACGCGCAATTTAGACTGATTATGTCGGATAAATTGTAAACGCTCGGTTTCAATTTTCGCGTACATGTCTACTAAAAACTGATTGAATAAGTTCCGGAAGTATAGCAAATGATTAATCTGTCCCTCGCGGATCATGATGCGAAATGAATAAAAATCGGCGGCTGACACGGTTTTCGCGAGAGGCACTTTAGTTTCCGGATGGCGTTGCGGTAACTGTATATTATATCCGTCTTCACCACGGCAGAACATAAGCGGATATTGAAGCGTATCGTACGCGGGATGAGTCTCACAAATTCTAGTAAGTTGATCCGTTTTACTTCGAATAACAATATCTCGACGTTCGAACGCTTGGCCAGCAATAATAGCAGCCACCTCTCTGACTACCGGGGTATTAAAGCGACCTCTGTGCGCGTCTGCTGGTTTCTGGTTCGCATCAATAATGACGTTGAAATCCGTATCTGCTGCAACGTTTTCCAAAACCGCTTTAAATTCGCGAACATAGACATTAGTGTCGTGAAGCATATCTTGCAATTGTAGAACCAGACCTGGGCGGAGAGACTGTATAGTTGAGCATCTAATGTCCCTCTCATGTTCGCCACCTCCAACGAAATATATCTGGAGGAATACGGGCTGCTGATCAGTCGTAGGTACCAAACTTCCGATAAGATGATATACTTGACCTTGCACTTTAAAAGTAGGCATAAAGTTGCCTTCCTTAATCTCCTTCGCCCCGAACGAAGTCATTTGGAAGGAAGCGTTATATTTCCTAATTGAAGAAAGGAAATGTTCCGAGTGAGGGTGATTTCCTGTGATGAGACTGCAAAGGGGCTCGGGCAGTGGATCGAAATCGGGTAACTGTACCTTTCCACTACTGCAACACATGCCAGCCGTCTCCTTTGGCCACTTCTTCGCTTTGCACCATTTACAAATATTGGTTAGGTTTCCCAACCGAACGGCATTATCGTTGGCGTAATCGATGTCCGCATTATATTCGAAGCCAAACCGTTTCTTATTAGTCCCCTTGTGGGCTTTCCGTTTTTCTGCGTATTTATTTGTAGCGCGTTTATTAACATCCGGATTCGTCTTGGTATATTTTCTCACAGCTGCCCTGTTCACTTCCGGATTTTCGTGCAAATATTTTTGCACAGCCGCCCTGTGAACTTCCGGACATTTTTGTGAATATTTTCTCACATACGCCCTGTGAACTTCCGGATGTTGCTCTGCATATTTATCTAATGCCGCTTTCCGACCCTCTATGTTTTTCTTCCTATATACCTCAGCAGCCTTTTTGAGCTGTTTTATGCGTATGGAATGTGTAACAGTTGAACGACGTTTTTTTCCACGTCTCGAAGTGCAAGATAACGACAATTGTGCAACATTAGGGGAAGTAAGAGAAATCGGCGATTGGGTATGTAAATGGATATTTTGTTGTTCGTACGTGGCCGACATTAAAACATCAAAATGACCTGCGAATAGGTCCCCAGAAAATCTGAGACGTTTAACATTTTCCGGAAAATCTCCGAATTTTTCGAGTAATGTCGCGTCTTCCGTATATACTTCGAACTGACAGTGATATACACGCGCTGCCGCAACCAATTCGCACGTGGTACCGTATGTACCTGAACGACACATATCAGCGACATATTCGTCAATGGACTCGTAATTATCGCCATCGGGGCGAGCCGAAATTGGTTGATAGTATACCCAATTATTCGAAACGTGTTGTACAATTTCCCTGCGAATGTCGTGTGCTTGAGAGTCGGTACCGTAAAGCAAATAGGATATCGAATAAAAAAGGCAGCCACCGTCTCCCTTCATTGGAATAATATAATGGGGTATGCCGTCAACATTCAAAACATTTGAACCATTCATGTTTGTTATTATTAATCATGCAAAAAAATTCGCTGTATCTAATCTACGTATATTTATGTGTAGGTAAGTGTTTGGGTGTATGTTGTGTTTGTAAGTGTAATAATGAACGCAATTAAAGCAGGTAAAGAACGTACCCCTCCCTCAATAAAGTTGTAAAGCAAAAATGTCGATGATATAACCTTCAATTGTTGCTTGCAACTGTCAAATTAGGAACGGCTTCGGCGCGATATCAGGCACACGTTCGGCGGGTATAGGGACATGTCGTTGCCAACCGTTGATACAGAAACTACCTACCGTCGCCTCGGAGTAAACCGTCGACATAAATAGATTTTTGATAAGTTTACGACAAATACTGAAAGGATGATATTTACATGATATTAAAAATTACCGTATGTGGTCAATAATAAATTTTTAATTGCAAATTCATCACCACAATGTAGTGAAGGTACAGTAAGTTTTGCATAGTTGGCAATATCGGGGTCTATTGACGGTGTTGACATTTACATTGGCACAGAGAGAAGAAAATTGTTAGCGGCACCGCCACCCGCCACGGCCAACTGATAAACCTTACGAAAAGCTTTATTCTTACCCAAACAATGAATCGAACAGAATTGATAACCCGACTGAACCCACGTACGGTAAGTGTTCACACAATTACATTGAAAAACATTCAAGACATGCGACTGTACTGTATTTAACATTTACAGAGTCCAACGGTCTTCCTAGGGGATTCGATCCTGCGGCGGCTGCTAGTCACCATCTTCCACGTGCAGCCGTTTAGGACGACCACCGGGAAGATAGCGGCAGAGCTCTGCGTGGGTGGCCAGAAAGTGGGCAACCTTCGAAGGCGTCTTCGGGATAGCTGGCGGTTCCCAAATGTACGTTCTACTTGGAATGTGGATTTGGGAAACGTGAAACGCGTCATTTTGTTGATCGGTACGAATGATTGCATAAATAATACGCCAATAGATGTATTTAGGCGCAATTTGGAATGGCTAGTTCGCGATTTGAAACGGATGGGCGTAAGACTCCTCCTGCTCTGTAGTCTGCCACCTTTGAGGGATTACTGTGTACATCCTTATAACGATATCATAAGACAGGTTGCTTGTCGGCATGGTTTGTATGCAGATGTATATAGGTCTTTTGAGGGAAGAGAATGGGACTTGGTGTCTCGTGATGGTATACATCCCAAATATCGTGGGCTGTGCACCATTGTCGATGTCATCGGTTCCATTCTCTTTCCTTAAACGATCTTCGTCGCTGCATACAAAGCAGGCCAGCAACAATCTGCAGATATTATTTAGGTTTGAGATGGTATTGCCTCAAATGTGGTTTCCTGTTCGTTTCAAGGATACTTCTATTTGCTGTTTGCTATGTGTTGATTCGTACCGATAAATGGCAATGAAGACGCCTGGATGGTTGTAAAGTTCAATAAAGTATTCCGATCCACTTCAGGACGAAGTGTGCCATGAACATAAATTATTTGAAATGTATGAAGACTACAAAAAGCAACATGAGACTGTTCTTGAAGTAGACAACTTGCTACAGTCAATTTGGATAAATGCGAATAACAACTTGTGACTAAAACTTTTACAAAGTGTGGAGCTTCACATAAAGCAAATTTGATATGGGACCTTTAATGAAGTTAGCCATGACTACTAATTATTGTAAATGTTAACACAGAAAAATGTGAAAGATCGACGTAGCCAACATTTAAACATATAATATTAATGTAATGTTGCCTGGCTTCCGACAAAAACATTACACCGTCTGGTTTATAATTAGAAACGGTAATAGTTGTTGGCACCCAACATTACCATATGTATGCAGTATAACTCATCCGGCCCACTGCGTGTGAAACAAACTCTTCAGTTTGACAAATGGTTACAGCCAATTTGAATTAATATCAATCGTAACCTGTAGCTGTAAATTTTGAAATGTGTGGTATCGTACATCGCACATAAAGGATTTTGTGGCGGACATTTGAACTTGTGTGGACTTTTAGTAATCCAATGTACATAAATTAGAAACGGAAAAATTTGAGATTTAATCAAATTGTTTTCATTTAAGTTGATAGATGCTTGTTATTTAAAAACATCTGAATATATAAATTGTTAATTTGTATAATCTTTAATTTCTTTAAATTGCATGTACTATAAGCACTTCTTTGCTAACATACCTACTTTTGGGAAAACAAAATTATTACATTCGAAGGGATTTTTTCGATATACATTTATTACTGATTCATAAGTTTACATACCCGCACGTTGCTCCGCAAAAATGTAATAGATTTGAAAAATATTCCCCTTCTCAAAAAGTTTATTTAGGTAAACATCTGGAAGGAAAAATAAAAATTGTCTTTCATCAATAATTTGTGTTTGCTTAGAGGGTCAACCGTACTTTCAAAATGTACTTTCCAATAATACTCGATCTTCCAACGATTTGTATAACCACACACCGAACTCTGTAATTCAGACATTAGTATTGTGGAGCATTTCCTACAGTTTTACAACCAGAGAATCGGGCAGAGAATCGTGGAAGTCGCGCATCAAATGTTGCTTGTGTTTGCGATCTCCAAATAAATGCCCTCAGCAAACTCCCAGTATGGTGATAAACTTTACCTTCACCTTGAAATTAAGCCTAAAATTCCAAACATTATATTTTTATTTCTGCAAGTACCCATAACGACGTACACAAGGATGTGTTTCGTTTCAGAAAGTAAAAATTGGAGGTTGGGTTGTTTTTGAACCTCCTTCGACCATTTTCGTCTCATCTATGTATACAAATGGCAAAATTCATGTAGTATCATGTTGATAATAAGGTTGCGGTTATGTTTATAATGTGTTGTCAAAGCTTCGGGTAGGGATGTACGATAAAGATCGATGTTTCACCTACCTCCTTTTATAGTTCGATAAGATTTAGATGTAATAATTACCTGTTAAATAATAAATCTGTATTCCCCTCTGCTAAATAAGCAAAATGAAACACCGATAGGGACTAAATAAAAAATATCTTTTCTACATGTGCGAAAGAATCGAAGAAACATCAATGCTGTAGGACCATCCCTACATTGGCTTAATAAGTAGCGAACAGCGAACAGCTGATAGTCGAATAATGCCGAAACGTCCCGAACGCATGAAGACAAAGGGGTCGAAAGATCCCCTTTTGTACCACTTAGGGGTGGAATTTCGTAAAACCGCTTCTTATCTCGCGTCTAGAGCCGAAAAGGAAGGTTTGGTGAAAATTTGGAGTCGATAGCGCCTACGGTTTGGCTGTACTTTTGATGATCGGTCAGTCAGTGAGTGGATTTTCGCTTTTATATATTAAGAAGATAAGATTATTGAATATTAGATAAGTTATCGCATTCACAAAATGGAATTCAACACCCTTTTCGAATAAGCCAGTTCATAACTTGCACATTTGTTCACTGAATTTGGAAGAGACCGCATGTAAGTACACACTTAAAAAATTATAATACGCATCCTTAATTTATAAAGTAATATCGATTGTTTTGCACTTAGATCGGATGACTGCATTAAAGCGTAACGAAGACCGACACCTTGTAAATGAAAGTGCAATTTTTAACTTCTGACGACGGTAAATAACAACCGGAAGTCTAAATAATCCATTAGCAATTTAAATGTGGTATTTATAAGATTGATAATGCAAATAATCGACCATATATGAGCAATTTCTTCGTCTCTTAATTTACGTTGGGCAAATATTAATGTCGGCCGGGTAATGTTTTATTCATTCGCAGGCACTTAGAGGCGGATTAGGTTAGTTAAGACACGCAAAAATGCACTCAACTTAAATGATTAATCTGATGTTATAAAACGACCGCCAAAAAAAAATGTTCCGTACGGCAAACGTCTTCGATCGCTAGTTGTGTAATTCCTTCCAAAGGTTATAATCCCATTATTGTCTTCGCGCTTGGTTATTTATGCGTGAATTTACGAGTAACATTTAAAGTTTACGCTCCTCGCGAGACGTACCCAATCGCATTACAAATCTTCCACAGGATCATCCGTTGAATACGTAATCCTTGACGAGCAATACCGCAGACGAACACAATTTGCCATTTAAATCAGTGCCGCCTTTTATTGCCCCTAACGACTTTTGAGTCTGTTTCCTCCGACCGTGTCCCAGAAACTTCCTCCGAGGTTAAGGTCCGCCGCAAGGACCTCGACGCGTCCTGCGGCGCTT
>JAUELQ010537330.1:0-10000 GCA_032357765.1 Amazona auropalliata
CCATAACTATAAACACTGGTGTTATCAGCACTGTTCCCAAGCCGAAAATCCAAAACACAGTGCTACACCAGCTACTGTTTAAAGGGGAAAGATGACTGCTGCTGCTGAACCCATGACAGTGATCTATACCTATAGTAATATTTTCTTTTAAATTTGAGCATTCACTGGGTTTTTTTTTTTGTGGGCAAGCAGATATGCAAAGCACAGCAGATGTCTCAGGCTTCAAGAGACAAGAGAACATTTCTCCTTGGTCCTTGGATGAAATGGACTGGGCTTTGCTCCAGAAAACAGGAACAATTAATCCATCACAGAACATGAACTTAAATGAGCTAATATTGGGTATTTTAGTCCTGATGTATGTGCTAAATGAAGTGATCATTCAGGGCATAAAAGTAATGGCTTTGAGAAGATGTTGTAAAATGCAGTGGCTGAGGCACATGGGGCTGAACCCAGCTGAGGGGGAACCAGCACAGCTATTGCTGCTGTGCCAAAGCAGCTACCTCCATCACACACCTCTTTCTCCTCTTCCTGCCTGCAGGTGGCCCACAGGCAGCCCGAGGAAGCACCGCAGGGCAGCCGGAACCAGGCGTCGTCGTCCCACCGTGGGAGCGCGCTGCCACGGCTGTCCAACCCAGTGAGGCTTCCGCCTGTCGTCACCCAGCAGGCACAGGCAGGGAGGCCCAGGGAGAAGGGGCCAAACGTCTTCGTGACTCCGGGAAATGCTGATGGGCAGGCGGCAGGTGCAGGAGGGAGCAAGCTGAGCCCTCCATGCCGTGCCTCGCAGGCTGCCCGGACATGCCGGGTGCTCTGGGAAGTGGCCATGGACTGCAGGTGGCCAGCCCCTCTCCCCAGCTGGCTCTGGGAGCAGGAGGCAGCCACCTGCGGGGCTGAGGCCTGCCCTGGGGCTGGTAAGGGAGCCCAACTGCCTGAGCTCAGCCAGCTGTGACGTGGGTTCAAGGGATGCCATCACACAGCCTCTCTCCTCGGCTTGTCTTGCAGATGGGCAGCCTGAGGCACCGAGCGGTGCTGCCCCACACCAGCCAGTCAAGACAGGAGCAGACACTGCTGACAACGGCACCCCGGCCACCACGTTGCTCAGCGAGAGCAGTCAGCAGCCGCTGCCGGCTGCCATCTCTAACACCAGCAGCCTCTGCAGCTTCTGGCACTGTGAGCAACCCGACCATCATGATTTCAAGCACCAACCCACAGCAGCTTCTAACAGCTGCTGCCCAGCCGTGCCGTGTTCCCAGTTATGGCAGCAGAGATACACGGCTGGAGACCTGTCAGCCTCCTCTACTCCGGTCCACAGTCTCTTCTCCCACAACGAAGAGCACAGGGAGCAGAAGCACAGTGCTGCGCAGCCACAGCATTGCCAGTCAGGGACCCTGCCAGCAGTCAGCAGCTGCAGGGACACAAATGAGAAGAGACAGCTTCCTGGCAGCCAGCAGCAGCAAGGCCCCAGCCACTCTGCCCATACCGAGGGGTGCTGGGCAAGCGGCAGAGCACCTGTCAGCAATGCTGGCAGCGGGCAGCAAGGGCAGCCTCAACCGCAAGTCGCTGGGGCTGCACCAGAAGGTGTTTCCCCAGCATCTGCCCCAGCTACTCCACATCAAGATTTCAGAGCAGCCAAAGAGGAGCTGCCTGGCTGGACCTCCTGAGAAGCAGTGGGCACCTCTCCGTCCTGTTGCACCGGCACGAGGTTCCCATCGCTCTGGCAAGCAGGAGGCAGCAGCACCAGGACAGAGACAGGCACCTGTCCCACAGACCACCGAACCAATGGATGCAGCTCTGCAGGCCACAGCCATGAGCAGAGAGAGGAAGCCACTTGTCCAGTCTGTGGCTGTGCTTGAGAGAACCAACCAGCAGCGAGTGGAACACCAGGATGTGGCCCAGAGCTTGGATGTGCAAATGGCAGCATCGTCCCATGCACAGCCTAAGGACATAGAGTCTCCTGTGCCTGCAGGTCCTCAGGGTCAGCCCAGCAAAGCCCCTCTTGTCCCAGCTGCAGGCAAGGCTGGAAAAGACATGGTGTCTCCCACATCGGGAGACCATCAAGAACAGGACAGCAGAGCTCTTGCCTCCTCAGAAGCAAACAAGGTGGAAGTGGCAGCTTCATTGCCTGAAGGCTCTGCTCAAGGCTTTCCGCTTCTGCATCAGCCCACAAGTGGAGTAGTGCAGGACCCCGTAATAGAGCCCCTGAAGGAGGAGGTGAGTGCCAAGGACAGGATGGGACAGCAGAGGGGCATGAGTCTCCCTCCGCCTGGGTCCAGCCACTGCGCAGCTGAGCTGCAGCACACTCATCCCCTGCATCCCGGTCGTGTCATTACAGGAGGAAGTGGGGACTGAGAACGAGAAGGAGGAGAAGGACCAAGAACGGGAAGGGGGTAGAAACCAAGAGCCATCCCAGTTGAAGGACACCTTTGAGTGCAGCATCCAGATCAAAGGCTTGGTCCAGAAAGAGGATGTTTTAACCATACGGATCATCTGGGAGAACCCATTGGTGCCGGGGCTCTTCCAGGACCCCGACGTGGGTTCCAAGGAGGGGTCCATCTCCTCCTGCAGCGGGGGCATGGATGTGGCAGGAGATGCACCTGAAGGCCGGCAGAGTGTGTCTCCTGCCCTGGCCAGTCCCACAGACACGCAGCTGACAGCTCCTACCCTTGCTGGAGCTACTGAGGAATTGCAGCACCACATACCTCTCACTGCTGTGGGACAAGAGCAGGAGGCACTGGCACCATCTTCCCTTGGCTTTGTGGAGCAGCAGACAACAGCACAGGCCCAGAGAGAGGCATCTGCCTTACAGAGAGTCACAGCAATCAACAGAGCTTTGCCGGTCTCATTCTGGCACAAATTGAGGAGAGCACCTGGAAAGCACCAGGGAGAGGCCAGCACAGCTGTTGTCTCCCCACCATTACACGAGGATGAACAGGCAGTGTCTCGTGCAGCCATGCAGGACACCCAGGATGAGCCAGGTACGTCCCTGAGTCAAGTGGCACCCAGACCGGATCAGCAGCAGTGTGTGCATAAGTTTGGCCATGCCCCGGCCTCCCCTCCCTGTATGAGGGCTGAAAGCCCCCGAGGGAAGCCCTCAGTGGTGGGTGGCAGCAGGAGCTCGCCCAGTGCCTGCCCAGCCCTGCACCTACAGCTCTCCTTTCCTCACAGGCGTCGCCACCCTCCCGGGCACAGGAGCAGCACAACAGCGACGAGCATCCCGCTTCAGGAGGGCGCTGAAGGCTCTGCGCAGGGCTTTCCGCTTCTCCTGCCTCAGCCCACGAGTAGAGGAGTAGTGCCCCGCTGCCAGCTCCAGGCCCGAGGCAGCTGCACTGAGGACATCGTGCTGCAGCCTGCACTCGCTGTGGACTCTTTCTTGGGCCAATAAACCAGATCCCTTTCCCTCCAATGCTTGCCTCTGCCTGCTCGTTTTCCCTTGTGTCAGTAGCAGAGAAGCCTGCGGAGCCACCTCTTTCCTTGAGCACTTCCCAGCTGCTGAGCTTGCAGTCCTGTTGGCTCTTGGCAGCACGTGCTGCCCACGTAGGAAGAGTGCAACCTGATGGGATCGAACAGTGTGTGATGCAGTGGTTCTCACGTCAGCTGGCTTTTGAAACCCAGTGCGTGCTGCAGCCCGGTGACTGGAATGAGAGGGGTGTAAAAAGGATGGGAGGAATAAGGAGTGAGGGTTGGTGTTGCTGAGGCCAGAGAGAAGAGACAAGAGACTGCAAGTCTTTTGCTCCTTTTGCACACGCAAGCACTGGAACAATGCAGTGAGAAGCTGGCAGTGTTTCAGGCAGGAGCCAAAGGCCTGTGAACACAAACCACTGCCAGCCTGTCAGCGAGACCAAGCCTATCAATTTCTATTTGGAAGGGTGGTTTTCTAGAGAAGACCTGACACTTTACATGTTCCTGTGAGAACTGGTCTCTAGATAAAAGCTTAAGCTCAGGGTAGACACAGCAGCGAAGCAGCAACTTATTAATGTTTTTGCAAATACGGGTGTCCTGGCAAGTAGGCACACAGGGCAAAATTAGAACTATGATATTTATTTCTTATCCCGTCCACAAGTTCCCTCCCTTGTTTCCCCATTGGTTGGCTACTCCAAGGTTTGCAGCCTATCCGACGTGTATAATCTACATGCCAAATGTCCCACCTCTGTTTACAACTCCCCTTTCTCCATTTTGTATGCCCCTTCCTCTTACGGAAGAGATTAGATTCCTCTAATCTCCTTTTACGGTTTGCTTTCATAACTCTCTGCCAGACATGTGGTACCCCAGCTTATGTTTAACCAACCTCCACCTGCTTAGTTTTATAGGTTCTACAAAGACAGCATTCTTTTTAACCACTGTGCATGTTACACAGCTAGTGTGTGATCGTTTTGTTGAGTACCCTGCCTGTCAGCAGAGCACTTGTGTACCCAGCACCCTCCCTGCCTCTCTTACAGGCGCCAGGTCCTGCTGCATTCCCCAGGGTGGAACTGCACATCTACAAAAAAGGGGCTCCCATGTACATGACGGAAGCAAAAGCAGCCTTGGAGGAGACAAAAGAAGACAAAAGAGTGAGCCCAGGGCCAGCAGATTACCGCCCAGGAAAGGTAAGGCAGCCTGCCCACCTCTCCTCCTCTGCTTTACAGCTACCAGCCTTTGAGCACGTCCACCTTCTGTTGGGGCTTCTGAGAACACATGACCACCTTAGTGGAGTGACCAGGCACAGGACAGCAGGCCTGCTCCCCTGCCTTGGCACAAGGCTGAGCAGAGGGAGGCCAAGGAACACATCTTTGCCTCTCCACTAGCTCAGCTATTGAAAGCTGACATGCGCTCACACATCAGGAGCTGTTCAGAAGGCATAAGCAGATCCTGGATCAGACCTTTCTCACGTGCTGGGGATCAGCTGGCAGAGCAGGGGCATCCACCATTGTCTGGCTGGGGCTAGAAGGGCTCTGGACTTGGAGCCAATTCCAGTGCCAGCTCAGCTCCAGCCATGAGCTTGCTCTGCCACATGGTGTGGGCATGTCACTCCAGTTTGCATCAGAGACTGGCCTTTCCTTGGAGTGACCTTCTAAAACCCCTCAAGGGATGTATTTTATCTGCCTCTTAGCCCCGTCTCTCTTGCCTTTACCACTAGCAGTGTCCTAATAACACTAGCGGTTTCAAGCATGCCACTGGGACAGGGCGACTTTAGCTAAAGGTGCTGTCATGGTTTAAGCCCAGCTGGTAATTCAGAACCACGCTCACTCACTCTCTTCCGTCTTTCCCCCGGCCCCGGCTCCTGGAGGGGTGGGGACGAAAAGGGAAAGAATGTAACTCCCATGAGCTGAGATAAGAGCAGTCCAGTAACTAAGGTATAACACAAACTGCTACTGCTACCACCAATAATGAGAAGGGGAATTACAAGGGGAGAGAATACAATTGCTCACCACCCACCGACTGATACGAAGCCGGGCCTGAGCAGCAATCTGGGCCTCGCGGGTGACTCCCCCCAGTTTCCCCTGGGGCGGCTGGGGTATCTCTGCCCCCCTGCAGGATGGAGGGATGTGGGCAGGGGGAAGGAAGGGCAGCGCAAGGGATGTGACCACAGCGGGTCGCAAAAGGCCCCGCTGTGATTCTGCCGCCAAGGGCAGGAGGCGCAGGGCGTCCAGTGCAGGCTGGACCTGGAGCTGGGATAGTCTCTGTGCCAGGAGCTGTCCTGCTCTTGGGAACCGTCTCTTTAGCTCTGTTTGTACCCAGCCGGGATGTGCTGTGCTTCCTCCGTCTGCCATAGCCCTCAGTGGGGAATGGGAGCACTTGCTGGATCTGCTCCTGCACACCTGAAGGAAAATGGACTTGGAGCTGTGCCTCGTTGTGCTTCACAGGGGAATGGTTCAGAGAAGTCATCCCTTGTGGGGTAACTGAAAGGGCTTTATTAATGACAGTGGTAATTAATCGGAGACTGAATTAAAATCACATGGGAATCCAAGGGGGATTAAGCAAGAACTGAATTTTATTTCGACAGTGGTTTGACAATGATTTGAAGATGATGTACATGATAACTCAGACAATGATTTAGACAATGAGTTTGCCTTCCAGGAGCTAACGGGATGCCTACATGAAAGCTGAAGAGCGATTCTTTTGAAGGGTGTATAGGGATAGGAGAAGAGGGAATGAGTTTAATCTGACAGAGAGGGGAGATGAGATGAGATCTTGGGAAGAAGTTCTTCCCTGTGAGGGTGGTGGGACACTGGCACAGGGTGCCCAGAGAAGCTGTGGCTGCCCCATCCCTGGCAGTGTTCAAGGCCAGGTTGGACACAGGGGCTTGGAGCAAGCTGCTCTAGTGGAAGGTGTCCCTGCCCGTGCAGGAGTTGGAGCTGGATGAGCTTTAAGGTCCCCCCCAACCCAAACCATTCCATGTTTCTGTGACATCCTCAAGTCCCCAGCGCTGCCAGGTGGCAGGAGCTGCCCCTCAGGAACTGTGCACTAATGTTTCCTTTCTCCTGCAGGCTGCACGCTCGCTCCCTGCTGCTCTGCTGACCTCAGGCCGGCATCGGAGAGACTCGTGTTGGCCATGGGCTGCACCGTGCGTCTGACGGTTCCAGCGCTGCAGGGCGGCAGAGCTGTCATCTGGGAATACAAAACTGCCCTGCAGGAAGGAGCCATCCTCAGTTACGCTTTTGATGGGGCCAGCACTGCCGCTCACCCTATGAGAACCGCGTGAGGTTCAGGAGAACAGATTTCTTGCTGCAGATGGTGCTGCAGGGGGGGGACCACTGCTGTACCGCTTCAGGTCTGAGCTGGGGGCTATGTGCTGGTTGCAGCTGCACGTTGTGGGTGAGTGATGAGATAGAAACCTTACTCCTCCACAGCCAGAGAGCTTGAAGGTGCTCTGGGTCTGGGATCTGGGGAACTGTGGGTTTGAACACTGACTCCATCTCTCCATCTCTGACTTTCCAAGCCAGAAATTGTGGGCGACTCGTCAGTGAAGGCAGGAGACAACCCCAAACTGGTTTGCAACGTCCTGGAAGGGAAGGCAGACTCATAATGGTGGAAGAAAAGCAGGGTGCTTGTAGGTAGCTAGGGCTTGGCGGTCGGAAGATGTCGTGCTGTAACAGAAAGACAGAGCCCCTCTCCAGGTAGCCAACAGCGTTTAGCTTGTGACGTAAGCAGGCGGAAGTGACGTCGTAAACCCAAGTTATATAATGCTGTGTCATTCTTCAATAAACGCCATTTGCCGTCCACCACATTGGTGTCTGCGTGCTGATGGACCCCGCGATCGCGAGCAGGTGATCGCCTGTGCCGTTTCCTGAACCAGGTCACCGTGCCTCGCTGAGGCAACAGGTGCTGCTGCTGGGGAGCCACCACATCCAGCTTGAGAGCACTCCCCTGTGCATCCTGAGAGCCTCGTTCAGTGACACTAGCTACTACACTTGCGTGGTCCACAACAAAGTCAGTGAGAGCGAAACCTTCCTGCTCCGCGTCCAGAGTGTGGGTTTCTTTCTGGTGCCCAGGAACAGAAATGGGGGGAATGGCTCCAAACCACAAAGTTTTGGTGGCAGATTTTTGCTTGGAGGAGGTGGGGGGGTATTTAAATTGAGTCTGGGTGCAGACACTGTGGATTCTCTTCTCCACAGAAGCAGTGAGTGTGGTGCTGCCCGTGATGCTGGCACACGCTGCCGTGGGCTCACTGGCTGGTGAGTACTGGGCCTGGCTCTTGCCCTGGTTTTTTGGTCACTGCAGTGGGTGCTGCATGCGAGGAGGTACGTGGGAAGAGGCTCTGCTGGCTGAGGTGGCATGGTCATGCTGGGACCTGGGTTTCCCAGCCAGGAACCCTGTGGGCAGGGACTGGGGCTTTGTCACTGCTGTCATTACAAAGCAGAGCATCCCCTATCCAAGGAGGTTGTGTTGTTCTCTGCTGCCTTCCCACTTCTGCCTAGGACACCCCTTAGCTGCAGCCCAGCAGCACTGCTCTGCATGTCTTTGGCTGCATGGACTCGGTCCAGTATTTCCTATATTCCAGACTGGGAAATGCTCCGTGTGCTGGACAAGCCCAGCTCCCCCAGCCTCTCCCCACAGGCACCTTGCTCCAGTCCCTGCCTGTCCTGAGGGCCCGTTGTTAACCCACTCCTGCTTGCTAATAGCATTCCTGAACTGGGGGTCTGAAACCTGGATGGAGTATTCCAGAGCATCCCTTCTCTTGTTCTCCTGCACAGGTTGCTTTGGTACCAAATGTGACTTGGGCACCACAGGAGGTTTGGGTATAAAAGGTGACTTGGGCACTACAGGAGGCTTTGGTACCAAAGGTGACTTGGGCACCACTGGGCGGACAAGAGGCAGGAATGTGGGGTTTGGCCTGGGGTTGTTGCTTTTGCAGCTGGGGCTTCATTAGCAAGTAGCCTTCCACCAGCAGCTCCAGCCCCATGTGGGGAGGCACGGTCACCATTGCCTGCAGGAAGACATGGCATAACTGGATTGGAAAAGAGGGGGACAATCGCTGCCCAGGCCCTGCTACCACACTGGTGATGGGACAGGCCAGGATGCTGGTGACTTCATGGTTGCCTGAGCACAAGCTGCTCATGTTCAGGTGGGGAGTGGGGGCTTGGGGTGCCCACCCCACGGCCCCCCAAACCCACCTCTCTGTAGATGGGCTTGAAGGCACCAGTAGAGCAGGCAGGGTTCTCCTTGTGGTCCAGGACCATGTGCAGCAAGTCGTGCTGGATGGTGGTGCAGAGCCATCGGGTCACTGCCGAGCATTGCTCCAAGGATGGAACAGTGTTGACCTCCGGCAACCAGGGCTGGCAATACTCCCCGAGCATGAAGTCTGCTCTGTAGAGCTCAAAGCTGGCCTTGCACGCCTCCATCAGTTCCTGGGTGCTGCGCCGGACAGCCACCTCCGCCTCATTCATGCTGGGGATGATGAGCTTGTCCCAGGCGTCTGAGTGCCCCTCTTGCTGCAGGTACAGCTGGACCAGCCAGCTGGACCAGATCAGGTCACGGGGCAGTTTGGGGTGCTGGACCCAAGCCAGCCTCCACCGACGACGTTGCGGAGGTGCCGGGATCTGGCATGGGGAGAGCAGGGACAGGTCAGTGGGGTTCCGGGGTGCCGGGTGTGCGGTGGCGGGGTGGGGGGCACTCACTGGTGCAGGTGGTGCAGGGAGAAGGGCCGGGAGCAGAAGTGCACGTAGCTGTCGCATTAGAACCAGGTGGTCAGTGGGTTACAGTTGCTCACCAGGAACCGTTGCCGCAGGTCGAACTTGGTGCAGCTCCGCGTATTTCTGCACCACTCATTGCCCTGCCTGCAGTGAGGGTGGTGGGCATTTCCCTGCCAGCTCCAGCACCTCACCAGTGTGGCCAGCAGGACCAAAGCAATGATCGCACCCCTGTACTGGGCCGCCCCTCGAGCCCTGCGTTCAGACCTGGGCTCCCGCTACAGGAGAGTCATTGAGGTGCAGGAGCGGGGCCAGAGAAGGGCAACGGAGCTGGTAAAGTGCCTGGAGCACAAGTGTGATGAGGAAAGGCAGAAGGACCAGAGGAGGTTTAGTCTGGAGAAGAGAAGGCTTGAGGGGACCTTATCGCCTTCTACAGCTACTTGAAAGGAGGCTGGAGCCAGGAGGTGCCTGGTCTCCTCTCCCAAGGAACAAGGGATAGAATAAGAAGAAATGGCCTCAAGCTGAGCAAGGGGAGGATTAGACTGGAGATTAAGAGATCGCTTCAGGTGTAGTCAGGCATTGGAACAGGCTGTCCAGGGCAGTGCTGGAGTCTCCATTCCTGGAAGTATTCGCATGCTGTGTAGATGAGGCCCTCAGTGACACGGGTTAGTGGTGCCCTTGGCAGTGCTGGGAACATTTGGACTTGATGATCTGAAAGATCTTTTCCAACCTACTTGACTCTATGAGTGCCCGGAGCAGCCCTGGTGTGCCCAGTGGCCATGGGGACAATGACACCAGCATCACAAAGCCTCAGTGGCCACTGTGAAGATGCCCATCACCGGTTGGGACTGATTGGGAGCAGTCACGGGACTGGGCATCTCCATGGCGGCCGC
>JAUELQ010918717.1:38213-49178 GCA_032357765.1 Amazona auropalliata
CCTTCCCTTCCCTTCCCTTCCCTTCCCTTCCCTTCCCTTCCCTTCCCTTCCCTTCCCTTCCCTTCCCTTCCCTTCCCGTCCCTTCCCTTCCCTTCCCTTCCCTTCCCTTCCCTTCCCTTTCCACCCTTTTCCCCCCTTTTTTCTTCTCTTTATTTATTTCTCTTAGGGTTTTCTAGAGGAAACAAAGGGGAGCCAGACTGCTCCTGACTTGCACTAAATCCTGAAGAAATGACTGACAAGCTGCTGCACTGAAAACCACCCCTACTATTTTACCATGGGCTTGGCTGAGCTATCTTGTCACAGGGGAAATGAGGAAGGGGAAATGAGGAAGGGAAGATTTTTTTAACAGCTTTTCTTTAAATTTCAGAAAAATTGGTATGCAAGTATTTCACATTTTTCAGTTGGCTGGAGAGTTAGAGAAAGAGGCAGCAAAGGTCAAAGCTGAATATCTCAGTGTCATTTTGGTTAATTAATGTTTGAAAAAATGATGCAGTCGTGAAAGCCCTGTTTTTTTTGTTTTTTTTTCAAGGCAAGAATAAGTGTTTTATTGTATTAGGTAGTGTCAGTAATTTCATGGCAATTTACTGTGGTAGACTGGTGAATAGAGTGGTACATGGGACCATTCTGATGTGAAAACAGTTTAATTTTTCTCTAAAGTTTTATTGGAAAGTTCTCCTTTTGATATCTGGCATCATAATCATGTGTATATTTCCAAGAGAAATAGTTGCCTTTGCAAAATCTCTCAAAGAAAAAAAAAAAGATGTGCCAATGCAAATGACAGAAATTAATTTCCTAATATTTTTTCTTTCACCCTTGCTCTCCGTGGCTTTCTGAATCTTCTTGATACAGCTATGCTTCTACTAAAAAGTGTATGTGTTGTGTGGTTATAACTTTGGTTGTAAGCGAGCCCAGTGAACCTAGGAAATTAGTCATATGAATCAAGTTATATGTTTGCAGACTTGAAGACTGAATGTCCTTAGAAAGGCAACAGGACCTTTGCATTTGGTATGTTCTCCCTCGTTGTCTTTTATTTCTAACCTTTAACTTGCACATAATGGCATTGGATATGCATCCAAAGGCTTATCGTGAGCACTGTCATTGAAGCGTAATGCTTCACCTGCGATTTGTACAGTGGCTTTTCAAATTCCACTTACTGGAAGACTGCTGTCAAGAGATGAAGCCTTGAAACCCACTAGGAGTTTAAATATAACGTACCTATGTGCTGTACTGCAGTGACTAATTCAAGGCAGTGTTTATCCTGGAGGTGAATGGTTTTCAGAATTCATAACGAGGCTTTTTGGGTATGAGTCAGCATTACATTTAATGATCTGACTACAGGTAGAGTTTTGTAGAAAATGTCTTGTTTAGGGTTAAATTCTATGAGATGCCGACCAACCTTTGCTGAGTCTTAGTAAAGATGTATTTCAGGAGATTAAAGAACAGTTACTAGATGGGTCAAAATCTTTGACTTTTATTGAAATACTTACATTACTATTTAAATTCCTATTGGAGTTTATTTTATGAGTAAGTAAGATCTGTTCACTTTCTTTATGCCATATTTTCATGTTACATAGTTCATAAATGCTTAAACATTTTTATTTGCTTGCAAAATGTACAATTGTCCTGTAATCCCTTACAAGAATAAGCTGTTACTACAGTCTTGCTTAGGTAAAAGTTGTTAAAGAAAGATCCCTTCTACATTTGAAAGCTACTTGTCCTCATTACCTTAACATTCAGTTGCACAGAGGAGGGAGATGATGTTTTAATGGGTGATTTTGAATATGAATTATGCACTACGAAAATATGTTTAATCTGCAATCAAGCAAAATTAAGATACAGAAAAAATACTAGTTGCGCACAGCCAGGGAGGGAAGAATGCTGCTTTTATTTTAACCTAGCTGCTTGTGCTGTATTAACATTTTTTTAAAAAAATATTTCTTTCCTCTCCCTTCTGTGTTCAGTCTCAGATACTTTCCACAACTGCAACATAATATTGTGCTTTTATTACTCTAAATATTACTCATTTCATTTAGAAGTAGATTAGCATAGTGAAATGAGGACTGTGTAGTCTTGGGTTTTGCATTAAAGATTGGGAAATGGCTTTATCTTTGAATAATTTTTTATTCAAATTTGCTGATTTAAAGCTGTTTGAAAGTGCGGTTGTACGACATACTCATCTTCAGTGGCAAAGAATTCAAGCCAAGATGAAAATATGGAAGAAGGCTAAGTATAAAGCTGCTCCCCAGGCTTTTTATAAAAGTATATTTACAGCCTTGACAGGCTCTTGTAATATCCTTACAGGATTTTAGCTGTAATAGAGCATGTATCTGAAGGGGGCCTATAGGGATGCTGGGGAGGGACTCTTCATGAGGGTCTGTACTGAGAGGACAAGGGGTAATGGGTTCAAACCTAAACAGGGGAAATTTAGATTTGACCTGAGGAAGAAATTCGTTACTGTAAGGGTGGTGAGGCACTGGAATGGGTTGCCCAGGGAAGTTGTGAATGCTCCATCGCTGGCAGTGTTCACGGCTGGGATGGACATAGCCTTGAGTGACATGGTTTAGTGTGAGGTGTCCCTACCCATGGCAGGGGGGTTGGAGCTAGATGATCTTAAAGTCCTTTCCAACCCTAATTATTCTATGATTCTATGATTCTATGTTCTGAAACAGTGACCACAGTTACAGAAGAAAGCTAACATATCATAAGGTCATATGGGCACATAATATGATAAAATATTTATCCTATTTAGAAAAAAATCCCATGGTTAAGTAGATTGTTAGTCAGCAATCCATATGATCCAGCAGTATTT
Source organism: Amazona auropalliata (assembly GCA_032357765.1). Classification (NCBI taxonomy): domain Eukaryota; kingdom Metazoa; phylum Chordata; class Aves; order Psittaciformes; family Psittacidae; genus Amazona; species Amazona auropalliata. Next base: position 41,023 of record JAUELQ010918717.1, read on the forward strand.
TAACGCATAATGACTATTTTAAGATTGCAGCAGATATGATTATCTGACTCCAGTGGTTAATAAAAGTACAAGTACAAAAGTATTACTGGCATAGCTAGTTACTGGCAGAGCTATGGTTGTATTATTTTGGTTTGTTTGTTAATTGGTTTTGTGGTGTTTGTTTCTTTTTTTGGAGGGTGTGGAAGAGCTCTTGGGATTAATGTGGAAGTTAAAATATTTCTGCATCTTATGAAACCAACAATAGGATGCCTTTTGTGTCCCTGTGCTCAAATTTCATCCAACATCCACTGAATGAATTTTAGTTAAAGAGCAGGGAGAAAAAATTGTATTATACATTTATTCTGTTATCTTTTACTCTCTAAAGTTTTTAGTCTGCCCCAGAGGAAAAAAATAGGGATCTATGACATGTGGGAAGCAATTTTGCAGAAATACAATTTTTAAAATACGCATATTTAATACTCTGTTATGAAGATGTTCCCATGATTTTGCTGCTTAAAGTTGAGCTTTGTGTGTTTCATTCCTCAAACCCAGACATCGATGCAGGCTTGGAAATGAGTGGATTGAGAGCAGCCCTTTGGAGAGGGACCTCAGGGCGATGGTGAATGCAAAACTGAGTGAGAGCTGGCAGTGTGTATGTGCACCCTAGAAAGGCAATTGTATCCTGAAGCTGCATCAAAAGAGTGTGGCCAGAAGTATGCTCCTCTATACTGCTCTGGGGAGACCTCACCTGGGGTACTATCTTTAGTTCTGGGCCCCCCAGCAGAGGAAAGACATGCTGGGGAGAGTAGGGCCACAAGGATGATCTGGGGACTGGAGCACCTCCCATATGAAGATAGGCTGAGAAAGTTGGGGTAGCTCAGCCTGGAGAAGAGAAGGCTATGTGGAGGACCTCATAGCAGCCTTCCAATATCTGAAGGGGGCCTATGAGAAATCTAGAGTGGGGCATGAGGTGGCAGGACAAGAGGGAATGGCTTTAAACTGAAAGAGTGGAGATTTAAATTAGATATTAAGAAGTATCTAATTTACTAGCACAGGTTGCCCAGAGAAGCTGTGGATGCCCCATTTCTGGAAGTGCTCAAGGCCAGGCTGGATGATGCTTTAAGCAGCCTGATCCAGTGGAAGGTGTCCCTGCCTATGGCACGGGGTTTGGAACAACGTGATCTTTGAGGTCCCTCCCAAACCTAACCATCGTATGAATTTATAGGAACTGACTATTTAGTCCTTCATGTTGCCCATGACTACTTGCAAAATGAAGGCTGTTATATATTGCTTTGTCAAATGCAAATGCCTTAATAAGTGCTTTCAGTCCTACTGAGTAGTATTTTATCATTTGTTCATTAAAATTATGTGTAACAGATTTAGCAGTTAAGGGCAAATCCTGCCTGACCAATTTGGTGTCATTCTGTGATGGGGCTATAGAACAGATGGATAGGGGCAAAGCAGCTGATGTCATCTACCTGGATTTATTCAAAGCATTTGATGCTGTCCTGCGCATCATCCTTGTCTCTGAACTGGAGAGACATTGGGTGGATCACTCGGCGGATAAAGAACTGGCTGGATGTCTGCATGCAAAGAGTTGGTGTCAATGGCTTGGGGTTCAATTGGAGACAGATAACGAGTGGTGTCCCTCAGGGCTGAGTGTTGGGACTGATCCTGTTTAATGTCTTTGTCAGTGACATGGACAGTGGGAATGAGTACTCCCTCAGCAAGTTTTCCGATGACACCAAGCTGTGTGTTTCAGTTGGGGCAATCCCAGGCACAGCTACAGGTTGTGCAGAGAAGAGATTCAGAGCAGCTCTGTGGAGAAGGACTTGGAGGTGTTGATCGATACAAAAATGAACATAAACTGACTTCAGTGTATGCTCGCAGCCCAGAAACCAATCATATTATGGGCTGCATCAAAAGAAGCATGACCAGCAGGTTGAAGGAGGAGATCCTGCCCCTCTACTCTGCTCTTGTGAGACCTCACTTGGAGTATCGTGTGAGTTCTGGTGTCCTCAACATAAAAAGGACATGGAACTGTTGGAACAAGTGCAGAGGAGGGCCACGAGGATGATCAGGGAACTGGAGCACCTTCCTTATGAAGATAGGCTGAGAAACTTGAAGCTGTTCATCCTGGAGAAGAGAAGGCTGCGTGGAGACCTCATAGCAGCCTTCCAGTATCTGAAGGGGGCCTACATGGATGCTGGAGAGGGACTCTTCGTCAGGGACTCCAGCAATAGGACAAATTTTGAAGTCTGTGTGCCCTGTTTTATAACTTAAGTCATTCATTAGTATAAATTTACATGTCTCTTACTGGTTGAAGGTTGCCCTAGAGAAGGGCCCACTAAAATAAAACAGTAGGTCTATCCAAAAACTGTGTGATCTGTGGAGGAAGTAATGAAATACATATATGCAATTGAAATGCTGAACACAATCTGCGGACCAATATAGAGAGAAAGATGTAAACTCCTGGTTATTTTAACTGTTAAAGGATGGGTAATACAGGCTTGAATTCACTGCCACCTTCAGCTCAAAGCTTCCATGGCTAGGCCGGTTTAAGGCTGCACCTCTCTGATGGTGATTATACTTCACTTACCTTGTAGGACAAGGAATACATTTATAAAGCTTGAAAATCAAATGTCCTTTCTTTTTAAATTTTCTTACTGTTAGACATAAAAGACATTTTTGAAGGGCACATTTGCATTTGAAAGCAATGTTATGGAGATGCAGAACTGGAAAGACCTGGGAGTATAGTACTGCCAGTATTTTTTGAACAAAGCTACTTCTTTCAGGTAGTGTACAGTTTCTTAGCTATTATTTTTCTCCTAATAAAGAAGATGTAATATAGGGATGCTTATGTAGCCAATTAAATAGTGAGGCAGGAATTACAAGCTATTGATGTAATTTGGGTGTTTTTTCCTTGAATCAACTGTGAGGGAGCAGATTAAAAGTATACAAATACCAAAACAAGTTCAGTGCGGCTGAATGGAGGAAATGGATTAGTGCTGCCCTCAAAGAAGAAAATAATATAAGGAAAAAGGAATACAGTACATATATTTGTGTCTCAAAGAGGCAAGATTTTTTGTTTTCGTAAACTGTTACCATATTTAAGATTGTATCCTCAACTTCAAATGTTTATCTGCACATCTTATGAGCAAGACAGTATTCTATATCTTGCCCGTTTCTGTGTTAGGAGGGGGAAACCCCTTTGACAGCAAGACAGGAAAGAAGATTGCTGCTTGTCTTTTGCATACTGCTTCAACTCTGGTGAATGAAGAAATGAGAGAACATGAAGGGGATGCTGGAACTACATCTTACCAATGTTTTCCTTTGGGCTGTGAGCTGGAGCCTCTTAAAAACCTTTTACTTCCAAACTTTTCTTCATGCTTCCATGCAACTTCATACTCAGATTGTGATACTGCGTTCATCTATCCTGCCACAGGATCAAGCTGGGATCTTGAATTTCTACCATCTCTTTAGTACCCTGTATTTTACATTCTCTGCATACAACATTTCCAGTTGTAAAACAGAGATAAGAATTCATATTTTCTTCCACGAAGATTTGAAGTGGCTGCATACTGTTACCTTTGATCTTGCTGGAGAGCTGAGCACTTAATGTGGTACTGCAGTGCCCAGATTTATAGATTCAGCATGCTTTTCAGTGTGATACATTCTGCTATCGATTTACATTGTAATTGCTTGCAACTCAAGATACATTGTAATGCAAATGAAGATGTTTCTTTAGTGACCCCAAAATAGTCACCAATGTTAAGATTTTTCCAGAAGACACATGAAGAGGTGAGACAACAACCTCATTTAATCAGCTTACACAAATATTCGACTGGAGAGGTTGTGCTATCACTTGTAACTTGATTTGTCTTTTGAGATGCTGTGTCTTTTTGCATGCCATATACCAGCAGCTGCATGTCCCTGAGACAATACTTTTTGTAGCTAATCTCCTTTTAGAAGTCCTCCTGTAGGTGGAAGCAGGTTTAATGTTTTTCTTCCAAACTTTTTTTCTTATTCTGGACACAATCTTGTCAGTTGGGTTTTCTTAAACTACCTTTTCCTCCTCTCTGGAATTGCAGATGTCTTTTGATTAGATCAGATGCCATCTCCTGTCCTTGAAAAATCAATTGCCTCCCCATAGTTGAGTCAGCATGACTATGATTCTTTCAGTTGCAGGGTTTCCTCTGCTGAGCTCTGTAGTGCTTCAGTTTGCATGTTTGTAAACGTACCACTAAACAGGGTAATTGCCTGTAGTTTATTAATGGTGTGCAAGATCAAGCATAACAATAATAAAAAAGCCCTGGGGGGCCAGCATGTCTGAGATGATTTGTTCCCATCTTCTTTATCCTAAAGATGCCTGCAGTAGATATAATTAAGAAATTTAAACCTCTATTCCATCATGGACCAGGTGTTTCCAATTAAATAATCATTTAACCTTTTCATTCTTACTCCAGCTTAAACATCTTTAACACAGGAGGACTATGATGTTAATAAAATGGAACACTTACTATCTATATTAGTTTTTTTGAAGCTGATTTAAACGGGAAGCATAGGTAATGCAGAACTGCCAGTATTTGAAAAAATACCACTGAGGTTGTAATCACACAATTCAGAATAAAGGTATAACTAATTCAGAATAGATGATCTCACATAAAGGTCTGTTTCTATAGAGAAAATCACTACTGAGGTGCATGGAATTGATTCCTCCTTCAGAGTTAAGCTGTGGGCAGAATGCCCAGACTAAATGAGATTTTAAGGCCCTGCACTTAGTGATGCATTTTGTTTGGTCTGGCTTAATTTTTTTGTGCTTGATGATTGATTTTATTATATTTATCAAATTAATAGAAATTGGGTTAGAATAGTCCTCTATTTCAGAGAACTGCCAGAAAATAGCTACATTGGTGAGGAGGAAATATTCTTAGTGGTCTGGTCAGAAAGGTATAATGACAGTACTCCCAAAAAGAGAAAGGGAAGAAAGTCTGAACTTTTTATGTTTGGTTAAAATATATGTAGATAATACACTTGCTGAACTACTGAACTACTTTGTTAGATCAGTTTATCTAAGGACAAATTGCTCCATCTACTCCAGGTACTCAGAACTATTATAAAAACCTGATTTTACATTTTCTGCATGAAAAATGTAAACAAAATAGTGACAGGTAGAGGGTGGAAGTTTTGACCTACACAGGCTCTCAGGAACATATCTGAGCTCTGTAAGTTTTGAATTTGGGTAACAGTCTTCTACTTTAGATAAGACTTCTGGGGGGGCAGGGCAGGAACAAACAAAATTGAAAACAAGCAAAAAAAAACAAACAAACAAACCAAAAGCAAAAACCCCAAAAATAATAAAAAAAAACCCACCCCCCCTCTGAGAAACCCCACTCGATCTGAGAGTTCTTCCTGAGAATGCCAAGAGCTGGCAATCGTGAAGGATGGCACTTTTTCCATGTGGGTCTGACTGTAGCTGTAAGTACCATGGGATGCCTGAGGGTGACTGGATCTCAGGTGAGCCACGTGGACATGAGCAAAGGTGCTTGTACCTGGGGAGCCAGAGGGCACTTGGCAGTAAAGTGACAAGGTGTTTTCTTGGACGAACAAGTGTCCTCTAGGGAACTAGGTTACTCTGGATGCCTCACACTGGAGCTTGCCTTGGACGACTCAACAGACCTGGCTGGGCCAAATGAGGTAGAACAATTTAATTTGGTATTGGAATCTTTCACTTTAGGCAAACCTGTGTTGTAGCAGTTGATACGGGGCAGGAACTTGTCCTTGGATACAGGCAGCCCGTTTCTGTAGGCCACCTGAGATTACAGGGAGCTGAGAAACCTCATGAATGCAGGCATCCACCTTCAAAGGCAACAAAGAGCAAGAATAACAGGATTGTCCAAAGACTGTAGCTTGCTTGGAGCAACTTTGTGTTTCTGTTCCGTTCATGATGGTTTTGAGGAGGTTGTTGCAATTTGCAATGCTGGGACCCTATACTAGTCCTGGGATTAGTGAGTAACTGAGGGCATGAAAAATAGCAAGGTGGGTAAAATTCTGTGTAGAGAATGTAATGGAAATAGGGAACCATATTCAGATATCCTCCAGAGAATACTGCAGCAGAAAAACCTGGAGGATGTAATCTTCCTGTCCTTGCTGGAAAAGGACATAGTAATAGGAAAAAGCAAATTGGGTGGATGTCTCCCAGAGAAGCTAGGAGTTTTCACTGTTGAAACAGACTTTTCTCCCTATATTTCTTAAATAGATCTTTGGTGTCAAAATTCAAAGTCAGAAACATAAAAATCATTAGTTAGTTTGAGTAACTGCCAGTGTACTGTGTATTTGGTTTTGGCTGGTTAATTATACTTAAAACATAAAGCCATGTAGCAATAATTTATTATTATTATTATTTAGGAACTTCTTCTGGACTGAATTCCTTGTGAAGACAATTTCTCATCAAGATCGTTGTACACATCTTTTTCTCTTCAATAGATCGTTAAATTTGTTAGGTGTCTTCCAAAGTTCAACTGGTTTGCTGCTGGACTTCATAATGCTTTCACACTTTGTTCCCTTCATGTTATGAAAACTCTGGTCTGTTAGATGTCTGTGATGCTTTAGCATTAGAGTGTTCTGCACTGAGTTGAAATACTAAATTATATCAAGCCAAAATTAAGGGGCAGCTGAAACTGGCACAGTATTCCTTATTTGATTCTTCTGTGGCTACCTATTTGATAAAGCATACATAAATGCCTTAGGTTTGCAAAATATTAGCAAATATGGCTAAAATGCTGCAGGAAAAAAAAAAACAAGCCATAAGAAGGTAACTGCCCACAGAGGCATTTAGGAGTTGCTGCAGCCTTGTCTAACTAATTATATTTGGTCAACTTTTCCCATCAAAGGTGAGGAATCTTTCTGTACTGCAGTGTCTAAACAGAATTATATCTACAAAGGGTTTGTGAAGTCAAATATGACTACCATCTGTATAAGCCAAGGACTTTCCTGAATTCATGCATTTTGATGGATTCCTGCACGTTTATAATACCTCTTGTACTGTTTGCAACATTTTGATTATCATTTTGTTCCTTGTGTCAGAGCACAAGTATGTGGTGCACTTTTTTTGCAAGCACACTAAGAAAGCTAATTTGCCCATTCTAGATTTTCAGTTAATGTATAGACTTGGTTTTGATGAGGAGTCTCTGAGATGCCCTGAAGTTTGCAAAAGTCCTGGAGTCTGTTCATCTGCTTAGCACTTGCTGCCTTATTTCTTAAGTTCACATGTAAGAAAACTGCATGTGAACTTAACATGAAAACTACACCTGCCTTTTAAAGATTGTTATCATAGTAAACTATGAAGTAGTCCCTTTATTTAATATTTAATTTTCTCTTATTAGCATCTCATTTCCAGTGGTAGAGGACAAGGCAAAAATTAATCAATTGGTAACTTACAAAACAATTGATTGGTAACTTGGGACAGTAGAGCTCTTTCATGTAGTTGGCTTTTGTTTTTTAATTTTGTATATTTCCCTGCTACCAGAAGAACCTGTGTGTTTAAATTCCACATTAATCTGTAACAGGATCAGATTTTTTTTTCCCCTGTCATTCTGTAAAAACAGCTGGTAATTCAAATAAATGGCAATGAAGAGCCACAGCAATAGCAATTTGATTGAAAAGTCTTGCTCTTTTTTTATTACTGGTGGTAGCAGTAGTGACTTGTGTTACACCTTAGTTACTGAACTGTTCTTATCTCAGCCTCTGGGAGTTGCATTCTTTTCGATTCTCCTTCCCATCCCTCCAGGAGTGGGGGAAGAAACAGAGAGGAGTGAGAGAGCAACTGTGTGAGTTACAGAGTCTTAAACCATGACACTGGGTCTTCAACAAATATTTTTCAGAGAACCACCTAAGTAACAAAGGTTGCATGAGACTAGAACACAGCCAGCTTTCTGGTTAAGCCACAGGAATAAGACTGGTTTGAGGAAACGTCTACCTGTTAAAGCCTTTATGCAAAAGAAATAGAACAATCAAAAACCTCCTTAATGCTATTTAGGGTAAAAACACTTCATGGTATTAAAAAACAGCCTTTTTTTTCTTTTTTTTTTTTTTTTTTTTTGGGGGGGGAAGGGAATGGGAGGGGAGGATAATTTAAAACTTTTAAAAAAAGTTAGGAATTTTTAAAAAAACAAAGT